>CAUYQV010072828.1:0-24399 GCA_963574575.1 Galagoides demidoff
CAGAGTGCCATGGCATCACAGCTCACAGCAACCTCCAACTCCCGGGCTCAAGCGAGTCTCCTGCCTCCACCTCCCAAGTACCTGGGACCACAGGCGCCCGCCACAGCGCCCGGCCATTTTTTTTGGTTGCAGCCATCATTGTTGTTTGGCGGGTCCGGGCTGGGGATTCGAACCCGCCACCCTAGGTGTACGTGGCTGGCGCCTTAGCCGACCGAGCCACAGGTGCCGGCCCAAAATAAATATTCTTAATGAAATCTAACAAATAAAAAAGTTGCTATTAGAATATACCATTTTGCAATAATAATGAATTCTAGTTGAGGATCATCAATGGATACTAAAAACTTTACACTAATAATTTATTAAAACTTTATGAAGAATGAATCAGTATAGCAACAATTGAACACACTGAATAATCCTAGCAGTACAGAGAAACAAGCAGGCATTTGGTCTCCTGGTAGAAATACATGACAACTATTCTTGCAAAAAATAAAATGGAATCTGATCAAATCTCTAAACCTACCTATGAGGTTACAGGAAAATTAATCAGTAGAAAAACACATTATATAAAGATACATGGGGATGCAATCACCAAATTAAGATTTGGGAAAGCTTAACAAATTACAAGAGGAAAGGAAGAAGGACAACTGGACAATTGTGAATTAAAAGAGATTTAAGAAACAGCAACGAAATGCAATATTTGGATTATATTTGAATTCTTATTTGAATACACTAATATCAAAACAAATTCTGAGATAATTAGAGCTATTTCAATACTGATTGTTTAGTTGATGCTATTCAGAAATATTATTGAAGTTTTCAGTATGATAATAGTGTTTTCATGCTCTTTCAAGGGTCCCCTTAATTTTAGAGATACAAACTTAAATACTAACAGATGAAATGATAATGTGTGGGAGTCTCACTATTATCCAAAAGGTATAGGAGAGTAGGAAAGAGTATTGATAAAACAAATCAACTAATGAGCTGGTAATTGTTGAAGTTAAGGGATGATGGACTTTTGTAGATGTCTAAAATTTTACACACTAAAAAAGTTATTAAACAATATAAACTATAAAACATAATATATACACAAAGAAATTTCTATAATAAAATACCATAGTTTTTAAGGTTCTGAGGCAATAGGAAGGAAGATTTGCAATGCATTGAACTAGAAAAAAAGAAAAATAACATACATTTGGCCCTTCAGAGTATTATTTCTATAAATTTCAGTGAAAATAAATTTGGGCTTTGGAACTAGCCTTTTAATCTGTTGATTTAAGACTAACTTACGGGCAATATCATTGAATAACCTTTGTATATATGATGTCATAAGATTTAAAGAAGCAAAGACCTATAACAAGGGAAGATTTCTATTTCCAAGGCACATATAGAAAGGAAGTAACCAGACAAGTCAAACTGGGATAACCAATTTACCCGCAAATTTACCTAATTTACCCTTCCCTGTCATTTGCAAGTCTCTGTAAATGATGCTTCTGGTCTCCAAAAAAGGTGATAAAATTATGTTGTGTTTTTTAAAGGGATGCACACAACAGAGAATCCTGAAACAGCTGCAGATTCAACAATCAAAAGCCAATGGTTTATAGATCTCAAAAATAAATGAGAAAAAGAAAAGAAATGCTGAAAAAACTAAATTGCTTCCACTTAATATTAGAATCATGGGAATACTAAAGAAACCAAAGACGTTTACCTGAAGTCAGTAATTCACACATCATTTCTAACTATAACCATACCACCCTCCCCCCCCCCAAAAAAAAAGAGTAAAGGAGAGGAGGTTGTTGGAAGCTAGAGTTGAGAGAATGACAATGAGAAACAGGCCCAGCAGCAATTGGTATCTAAGCAGTGGGGGAAAACAGCTTTTCAGGAAGCACAATGGGTGAGGTGAAGAATCCGGTGGGAAAAGGGTGCAATTGAAAAAAAATCCTTATCCAGGGGGTTCCCACAGAGAGAGCCAAGGGATTTGGATGGCTCCCATGCCAAGAGAATGACAACCAATTAAGGTATTTTCAAGATGCCTAAGAATAAGAAAGCTGGCAGGTGGGTAAAGAAATCAATATTAGCAGGATAGGCTAAAGCACAAAAGGCTTCCGAGTGAGCAGTGAGCAAAGAAGAAAAACACAGAAGAACATTTTAGCAGTTTTATTTTAAAGGGTTTGCTAATTATATAGCTTTAAATGGAGTATGTGAACATAACCACGTAACAATAATAACCACGAAATAACATCACCAACAGTGCAGTCAGGGGCGCCTTATAAAGAAAGCATTATTTAGATTGCTAACTACAGGGCATTTTTCCAGGTCTTTATTTCATACTTTGTTTAATATTCCTGCCAAGGGTACAATCTCTGAATGAGACCTTAACCTAACAGAGGACGAATGACATTTAAGATATGCCCATCTACTGCAAATAATAAATGAAAGTGTTTAAAATGGAAATGGGTAGTAGCATTTCATGTGCTCCTTGTAAAGTGAAACAGTGCAAGTGAAATTAACAAACATGTATGTCCTCAGAAAGAATTAAGTAGTAGAAAAACAAAAAATGAAGCCCATGAAAATTTCAAAGGTAATAATTGGAATTAACATGAAGGAGACAATATTAATACAAATATACACCAGAGTCGAAAGCTTTGAAAACAGTTCTATTCTAGGTATCAGCACTGCATAAAGGAGATGGATGTTGACCATCTGCTTTGAGTTCACTCTCTGCCACTGACCAACAATATTGTTACTTTGAGCAAATAGCTCACCCTGGATTCTCACGTAACAAAGGGAGGGATGGAATCAGATGACCTCTATAGTTCATGTAAGCTCTATTATTCCGAATCTATTTTATATTTTCCTAATTTAGATAGATCTCAACATATGACATGCTGGGCAATTTCTATTGCAAGCAAATAAAGTAGCAATCAAAAACATAAGTATTTTGTAGGCCTTTTAAATAATAACAGATAATTAAATATTAATATTATATTCTGTCAGCATATTTATGGAAACATTGTGTGATGTGGTTGTCTTATAAGGGAAATAAAAAAAAAGATACCATCTGACCAGTGACTAGAATAATAAAATATTAAAACTGCCATTTATGAGAGCTTAGTGTGTGCCAGACTTATGCTTTATTAAGTTATTAAACACATGGTATGATGTAATAATGCTGGAAACAAGCAAGCCTGTCTCCGTCCCCCTTTATCTACCTAATTTCTACTTAATCAAGTCTCAGCTTAGATATCATTCACCCCAGGAAGCTTCCCTACCCCACTATACCTGGGTCTCTTCTCTACTTCTCTAGGACCTTATCCTTCTTCTATTAGACTAAGATGCATCAAACCATTTGGAAAGGCCTGTGCCTCCAACGGACTGCAAACTTCTTAAGGGCAGGGACCAAACTTGTTTTACTTCTAGGCTAGCACAGCAGCAGCCGCTTTGTATGGGTGGTGGATAAGGCTCCAAGGCTATGCTTAGCGGCTAGATTGACAGTGTTTTCCCTCGACAATATTTGCCCCTGGATTGGTCTTTAGAAAGAAAAAGCTCCCTGCCAGCCATGCTACCATTTTCTGATTCCTCTACTACAGGACCCCAAATCTTTGCTTTCCTCCATCCTAGCGGTTTCAGTACTTCCTAAGCTTCACCTGTGTTTGTTTGATGGGGAAAATGTGCAGTACCGCGAGGATTTTCAATCATAATCCGTACTTTTATCAAGGTTAGGGGACACGTGTAAAATGTAACAAGCAAATTCCTTTCTCTGTCTTCCCCCTAAATGTTGCTATAAGCTTCTAAATTCAGTTCAGCTGAGTAAACTTCAAATTTTCATTTTATTAAATCTTTAACAGTCTAACAGCTCCATTAAATTTTTTTCCAAATGTCCTACTGTTTTTCAATATTACCTACCTAAGCTTTTTTATCTTACATGTTCATTTATGTTTAAAGTTTGCTCATAAAATACAGTACCTCTGATTCTGCATGTTATTAAAGCTTTCTATTCTCCACTTGGCATTTTTGCTTAGCAAAAAAAAACCCAAAATTCTTTTTTCCTCTTGGTTTTGCAATTGTCCTGTAGTTTCTTGGGAAACTTCATAAGTGCATTTTTATCACCCCTCTTCGATAACTGCTTTCCATTTTCTGTGGCTTTTTATTAGTTTTTCTCAGAATCTCAACGATTATGCACTATTATTATCTTGACTGTTCCATGTCCTTTTCAAATAAAATCTTGCAATGTTTTATTTAATTGGGTCCTGGAGGGTCTAACCCTAGTGTAAAACAAAACTTTTAGAGGAAGAAACAAACTAAATGCCAATAAGCAGAAAATTATCAACAACTACTTTTCCTAAAGGACAAAATTTACAAACCTATCGGTCACTTTTATTTATGAAGCTGACAAAGTCAAATTGTATAGGACAATAGAGAGAGAGTCAGAAGACTGGACTAAGTCTCAGGAGCTCACTTGCCTCTTGACTGCGCAATCTGAGGAAATTACTTCCCACTTCTGAGCCTCAAACCCTCTTCTAAAAATTCAGAGAACTAGATCAAGGTCAGGGTTTCTCAGGCAAATCATGAATGGATCACGAAATCAATTTTGTGGGTAGCAACTACCATCTTTAAATCCACCAAAGTAGATCAGAAAATAATAGAGATCATATCAACAAATATGTGTTGTGTCAAGAAAATTTGTTTTTATTTTGCATGTGTATGTG
Source organism: Galagoides demidoff (assembly GCA_963574575.1). Classification (NCBI taxonomy): domain Eukaryota; kingdom Metazoa; phylum Chordata; class Mammalia; order Primates; family Galagidae; genus Galagoides; species Galagoides demidoff. Next base: position 4,707 of record CAUYQV010072828.1, read on the forward strand.
TCTGGGTGTGATATAAAACATATTTCTCACTGTAGGTCACAGTCAAGTCTGTAGGTCACCAGAAAGTTTTCTATAATCCCTCCCAGTGCTAAGGTTCTCTGACTCTGTGACAAAAAGACTAAAGCTTTTTTGTTGCCATCACGGAGCCCTAGCCCTAATTACTACTGCAATCAACTCAGAAGCACGGTAGAGATGAGAGAAACCAGGTTTTGACATCTTCAACCAGAGTTTGAGTCCTACCTCTGTGCCTTATGAATGGCGTTCCCTGGTGCATGTTGTTTAACCACTCAGTACCCTCAGATTAATGTAAAATGAGATAACGATGCATGCTTTACAACGTGGCTGTGCAAACACCATCCATTTGCACAAGCCAGAAATTTAGTAATAATTCTGACGCTGTTTGTCCCTGACACTCCATATATCCCAGTGCTGGTGCCTATACTCCTGACCATAGCTCCCAATTGTCTCTTGGCCCATTCAGTTCTCTCCACCACTGTCATCCTACAAAAGCCTCCCTGCATCCACTGCTGCCCCCTCTCCCCCATTCACTGAGGCCAGAGTGGCTATTTTCAAAACATACATTTGATCATATTTCCTTCCCTGCCCATACCCTCATCGCTCTGTCTGACATCTTTCAGTGGTTTCCCTTGTCTTGGGATGACGTCTAAACTCCCAGCTACAGCCTATAAACCCCCCTGGGTTAGATCCTGCCTCTATCTGTCTGCAGCCCCAACTCAGAATGTCATGCTGATTACTAATTCACCTTTGGGATCCAGTCACAGTGGCCATCTGAACAGGCCATCCTCCCTCCAGCTACGCAGATGTACGTGCTGTTTTTTTGGTTTGGAATGTGCTCCCCTCTATCTTCCTTTCCTACCCCTTTGTCTTATCAATACTTATTCAGTGCCAATTTCAACTCTCCATCTATCAGGAAAGCCTTACCTACCACTACGTGAGATTAAGCCCCTTTAGTTACATGCTTCCATAACACTGTTTACTTTTCCTTCAAGGTACTTAAATAGCTTGAAATTAGACATTCAGTCTTGTAACAACTTGACCAGTGCCTCTTTCTGCACTAGACCATGCTGTCCGTGAGGACAGAGACCATATCTGATTGACTCAGAAGCATGTCTCGAGTACTTTGTACACCACCTGACATCTATAGATACTGAATAGACATGACTGACTGACTGAGAGCATGAATAAATGAGATAAGAAAGCAGACGTGATTTGTGAATATTATTTATGCCCTGGGTTACTGCAGTTGCTTTCTAGCTGCCTTTGCTGACTTCCTTGCCTCTATGGCTCAGTCCATCCTGTACATACATACCTACCGGGTTAATTTTCACACATGTTGGGTCCCCTACTCAAGACTTTAATAGTAGTGCTTTTTGGTCCCCATTTCAAGTGGCTTCATAGCTATTTATTTATTTGGATAGCACTTTGTTGAAAGGGAAGACTCAATCTCTTGAGGCATATTTGGACTTGACCCCACATGCGTAAATTTATTTCCTGTGACTCCCCAGACTTTTCTCTCCCTCCTCTGCCTCTTCCTTTCCTCCCCACTGCAGCACACCCACCCTTGTCTGTGCCCCAGGCCTTTGCTGCAAGGTTCTCACTCCTACTCTTCACCCCTTCAAGGTCATCCAGTGCCCTTCCTAATGACTTTGTACATCTGTCTATCCTGTCTCCAACCCGTGTCCATGAATAGAGTCTAAAATACACCCCTCCAGTCACTCTTGGACCACTTATCTTGCTCTATTTTCATCTTCCTTTTCACTATGTGAATTATATTGTTAATCAGTTGACTTATTTTCTTGTCTGTATTTCTCACTGGACTAGAAGCTCCATGATGGCAGGGACTTTCCTAATTCACTGCTCTAAGCCTACTCTTGGAAGAGTGCCTCATGCAAAGCTCACTGCATATTTCTTGGGTGAAAGGATGAGTATCTGAAATTCAGTTTGGCGATCATGTATTTATCTCATCTCTACACCTCATGGACAGATGACTACCTTCTAGCACGTCACTGCTAGGGTTTGATAACTTCCATAGGAAACTCTAGTCTGACGATTTCCTTACACAGACCATACTTTGTCCACCGATCTTCTCACTCTCTCTGTCTCTCTGGCCTTTTATCAACAAGATAAACTAAAGTTATGTAGGTTTCACAGCTTGTGGGACCAGAATTCAACTCTGAATGATTCACGAGTAAGGATTTAAACTGTAAGAGAACAGAACAGTTCAGATTATTCTAAGACTCTATGGGATGTGCTCTAAGGATGGAAGCCTCGAGAAGGGTTAGGCTTGCCTATCTTCCCCAGCGAATAGAGGGCACTTATTTAATGTCCCTTTTTATCTCCCACAGAAACTATCACAATGCCTGGCATATAATAAAGGTGTATGAAAGATATGTTTATCACTTTATTATCTTATATAAAAATGTTTACTAACTAGTTCACACACATGTTCCACTTCTCAACTAGAGCACGTGCCCCATGATTCTAAGATCAATGCTTATGTAATTTTTTGTTTTGTTTTTGTTTTGTTTTGTTTTTTAGAGACAGAGTCTCACTTTGTCACCCTTAGTAGAGTGCCCTGGCATCACAGCTCAAAGCAACCTCTAACTCCTGGGCTTAGGCTATTCTCTTGCCTCAGCCTCCTGTGTAGCTGGGACCACAGGTGCCCACCACAACACCCAGTTATTTTTTGTTGCAGTTTGGCAGGGGCCGGGTTTGAACCCACCACCCTCATTATATGGGGCCAGCACCCTACCCATTGAGCCACAGGCACCACCCCTGTAATTTCTGTAATCTGTAAAATCTGTCACAATGCTGAATTCTTAGAAGATACTCAGTAAAACTCATTCTTTTTTTTTTTTTTTTTGAGATGGAGCCTCAAGCTATCCCCCTGGGTAGAGTGCCATGGCATCTCAGCTCATAGCAACCTCCAACTCCTGGGCTCAAGTGAGTCTCCTACCTCCACCTCCCAAGTAGCTGGGACCACAGGTGCCCGCCACAATGCCCGGCCATTTTTTGGTTGCAGCCATCATCGTTGTTTGGTGGGCCCAGGCTGGGGATTCGAACCCCCCACCTTAGGTGTACGTGGCTGGCACCTTAGCTGATTGAGCCACAGGTGCTGAGCCAGTAAAACTCATTCTTAATGATTATCTGTGATCTTACCACATCCCTTTAAAAAGTTGAGACAACTTTTTGCTTAGCCCTAAGTTTGGTTTTAATATAAGGGATTTTCCATAAAGCTACTCAACTCTAGAAATGCTACCCCTTTTGAATCTGCAATTCTGAGGTTTCTTATCAAGGCATTTTCCCAATTAATGCAAGTGAAATGGATTACAGAGAAGAAAAGGTGTTGCCTAAAACCCTTTCCTGTAATTAGGGGATTATGATGTCTAGTGGGAGAAGGTGAGAGATGTATATTATACGAGGTAAATAAGCATTAGTAAACTATTCTTAAACTCACAGGTTTACAATAACCTAACCATATAACTCAAAGGGCAGATACTTCCCTTACAGTTATTATTTTAATGAACAGAACCCTCGAGAGAACTACTCAAAGATAAGTAACCACTATAACACTTTTTTATGAGAATAAGACTATTTTGGAGCTAAGAAATTGAGACCACTGCTGAGAACAAAAATTAAGCAAAGTGTTTATAGAGCGTGATAAAAGTGATTACAGTTTATGGATTTCCTAACTGTAAGACCCAAACAGGAAATCTTCAATGAGAATACCTTTCCCCCTTGACTCAGATCAGTTTTTTCTAGATATAGCACAGAACCAACCAAGATATTTTAAAGAACTTAGCAGTATTATTAATCTCTTCACATGAGAATTTCATGTTTTACCTATACAGAGGGCCAGGAAGGGAATTCAAATAGGGATCACAAGAAGATTAACTGGGGAAATCAGAAAAGAAATTGACTTCTATTATCATCTGCAGAGCCCCCTTCACTCGAGATGCTATTCGGCAATAAATATTTCAAACTAAATATAGTGCATGCTGATCTATGTTTTATTGTCTGAATGCCTTCCTCTAGAAAGAACAGTCAGAATATACCAGGGGGGGAAAGAAGAAGGAGGAAAAGGAGACAAAGGGTAAGATGCAAAATTAAGGGGCCATCACATCCATGCACAGGGGCATACCCAAATTATCCCCAAAAATGCTAAACGGAAGTGATACTTATCAATTCCCTGAGCACTCACAGGATGATAAATTCTGTCTTCTTGAACTTTTTCCAAATAAATACTAAGAAGTCGGAAACTATACTAATATTACAATATGTTCACAGAAATGGAAACCTTATTCTTTTCCATAAAGTGTTAGTAAACCTCTGAAATGAATGTTCTGAGTAGATAAACACAAGAACAATGTGCATTATTTTGAATTCATTTGCTTTATGTTCAAGATTTAGCTGGCTTTACTACTTAAATGACAACTCCACTGAAGCTCATTTATACATCCCTCCAACTTCCCCAATCCTCTAATTACTTATTCTGCATGTTTCTCAGAAGAATAGCTATGACCCCTCCCTTAAAATTCTATACTATTCAGCCAAGGAGACAACTCTAACCTAATCCATAAAAATGTATTAAATAGAACATATAAAGCATGATGGTGTGAATCTAATTGCCACTTACGCTGAGAGATTTAGAAATCTGAATTTGGTCTTTCAAGTCTATGTTCTGTTGCACATTTCCTGCCTACGGATAATTACTCTCAGCTAGAAAAAAGATGCTATCTGTCATAACAGAGCTAATGCAACCAGCCAATAATTCTATATATCATCATATGCAAATGTCTTAGGTTTTGCTTTTTTTTTTTTTTAACATTTAAAATTACTTTGTGTTTTCATAGGAGTCCAGTGAGAGGGCATTCTAGTTTTTCCATATGTGTGAGCCCTCTTGTCGTATTCATCCTGTGGATCACATGAGGGGAGGTTCTAATTCTCAGATAATATTGTTATTAGTATTTAAATTAAGGCTTATTCTATGAAATTAATAAGAAAATGTCTCTGACTTATAATTAAATAAAAGTATATTTTAAACAGTTAGTAACATGTCAGAATTAATGACACTGATTATACATCTCCATTGACTAGCTGGACTCACATCCTCTATGTACCCTCTGGGCTTCCCAGGGGTTTCTTTTTGGGTCTTTTCTTTTTCATTCAACCCAATAGGATTTCCATACCATGAATGTGCTCTCAGCTCCCAAATCCATGGTTCTAGGTCTGCATATCCCACTGCCTCTTGCGTAGCCAATAAACCACTAAAAGCAACAGAATCACTATCCTTCCCTTAGAAATTCCCTGTCCAGATTGAGGGGATCACAGTGACCTAGCTGCCCAAGCCAAGAGCCACTCTAGATTCCTTTCTTTCCATTACCCTTCACATTCTGTCACCAAATCCTCCTTAAAATATCAGGACTCTGTTATCTCACTTCCAGCCCTAAAGATGCTAAATTCAGCTAAATTTTCACCATCCCTTTCCTAGAATTGACAATTATTTTCTAACTGGCTCCCTGTTTTCAGATGTATCCCTTGTCAATCTGTCTTCCACATTCATGCCTGACTAATCCTTTTATAATGAAAATCTGATTGTATTATTCCCCTGTCTCAAGTTTTTCGATGGCTCCCTACTGTCTACAGCAGAGGCACAAACTCAAATATCTACTAAGGAAAGGGAGGTATCAAAAATGACCAAAGGGGGCTGGATATAAGACAATGGGTGGCGGATGTGAGTGTCCCCAGCTGGAGAGGCACACACTCCACCCAAAAGCACCCAAGGGAAGCAGCAGCTTTTGTCTTTAGCCAGCTATTTATTGCCAATAGGAATGAATGTAGGCCTGGGGTACCAGATGTTCCAATTTTTCAAGCAGAGCTAGAAGTCTGGATTTATATGCACAATTTTCAAAACGTAACATTGAAAATACACCCACATTCTTTAAAACAAACACATGAAGCCTTAGTTTAATATTCAGGCTATCAATTTTCAACCTCTCTTCTACTAGATACAACTCCAACTCTTAGTATGATATGACAGGTTCTCTAGTATCTGTCAAAGAACATCCCTTTCTTCTCCTGGCATACAAGCCATGTTCCACCCATACCAAACTTCAAAGCCGCCATGCTGTTTTCAGCCTTCATGGTTTTGGATCTTTTCCCCTACTTTCAGAATGCCCTGCCACACCTACGTACCTTTTTTTTGTTTGTTTTGTTTTGTTTTTGGCACTCTTTTTTTGGCTGGGGCCAGGTTTGAACCTGCCACCTCCCGTATATGGGGCCAGCGCCCTACTCCTTTGAGCCACAGCCACCACCCACACCTCTTGTTTTAATAACAAATTGTTATCATCTTTCAGACTTAGTTCAAGCATCTTTTCCTCTATAAATCCTTCCGAGATCCAGCTAAGCCAAGATAATCATTTTGTCCTTGGTGTTATCACCATATTTAGGATATATACTTCTTATAGAATTAATCATACTGATTTGAAATTACTTGCTTTATGCTGGGTGTGGTGGCTCATGCCTACAATCCTAACACTCTGGAAAGTCAAGGTGGGAGAATCCCTTGAGCTCAGGAGACACTATCTCTACTAAAAACAGGAAATAATTAGTTGGGTGTGGTGGTGGGCAGCTATAGTCCAGCTACTCAGGAGATTGAGGCAGCAGGATCGCTTGAACCCGGGAGTTTGAGGTTTCCGGGAGCTAGGCTGATGCCACAGCACACTCCAGCTTGGGTGACAGGGTGAGACTCTGTCTTAAAAAATTATTTATTTTAAAGTTGCCTCCCCTATGAGACAATGGGATTCTTTAAGGGCAAGGACTATGTATAACTCAGCTTTTTATATCTATCCTCATACAAAGTAGCACTAAATAGGAGATAAGTGAGTATGCCATTTTCCCCAGTATAAAACGAAGTATTAACAATAGGAAAACAGATAGATTAGAGATCTTCATTGATCTCTAAAATAACTTAATTTTGCTTTTGCTTTGATAAATATCAAACTTTCAGCTTTAGCTGAAAAAATGCCCATAATCTGCCTTTTCTCCCAGACTGGTCAGTGCCTCATTCACAATGCAATGGCTTTCGCCGTTTCATTTTGCCTTTCCTAGATTGTTATATAAGGAATTATGCAGTATGTAGTAGTCTTTTGGGTTTGACTTCTTCCAGTTAGCATAATGCACCTGAGATTCATTCACACTGTTGCATGGATCAATAGTTGATTCCTTTGAATACTTTAAAAAGTATTCCATTTCAGAGGTGTACAGCAGATTAATTGGTAAACACCGATTAATTCGTTGCAGAACATTTGGGTTTTTTCTAGGTTTTGGTGATTACCAATTAATTTGCTGTACACATTCACATGCAGTTTTGTGTGTGTGTAAACATAAGTTTTATTTCACCTGGTTAAATGCTCAATAGCATTAGTGGGTAATATGGTAAGAATATGTTTAACTTTGTAAGAAGCTGCCAAACTTCTTTTCCAAAATGGCCATATCATTCTGCATTTCCATAAGAGTTAAATTGCTTCACTTCTTTACCAGCAATTGATATAGTCAGATTGGGGAGAGTTAGTTTTTTGGAAAGAGTGGGTATTTAAGCAATTGTTGCAGAATACAGAATATCTTACCGTGGTTTTAATTTGCCTGGCCTCTTCTAAATCATTTTTGCTTCCCTATTTTTTATTAGCTGATTTATCAGACATGTTTCTGTCCCACCTCATGTTTGCTTGGTTAACATTTTTAAAATTTTCCAGTTTTATTGCAGTCTAACTGACAAATAAAATTGTATTAATTTAAGGTGTACAATGTGGTGATTTTATATCTATATACTTTGTGAAATGATTACCACAATCTTGTTAGTTAACACATCTATCACCTTATCTCGCTGTTCTTTCTGTTTAACATTTAAGCAAGTTCCAAAAATATAGTTCAGTACTGTTGACTATAGAGCATGCTGTATAGCAGACCCCCTGAACTTATTCATCTTATAACTACAAGTATGTACCTTTTGACCTAAATCTCTCCTTTCCCTCATGTCCTCTTGTCCCTGGTACCCATCATTCTACTCACTGATTCTATGAATTCCACTTTTTTACATTCTACATGCAAGTAAGATTATGTAGTATTTGTCTTTCTCTATCTGAATTATTTACTTAGCATAAGGCCCAGAAGCTTTATCCATGTTGTTAGATGGCAAAAGTTCCTTCTTTTATGACAAATAATGAATATTCCATTGTATGTATATACACCACAATTTCCTTATCTGTTCATCCAAGGACAGGTAGGTTGTCCCCATGTCTTGGCTATTGTGAATAATGGTGCAATAAGCATGGGACTATAAATAACTATTCATGGTGCTGATGTCATTTCCATACCCCAAAGAGGAATTGCTGGGCAATTGCTGGGTAGTTCTATTTTTGATATTTTGAGGAGCCTCCATACTGTCTTCCATAATGGCTGTACCAAATTTCATTCCCATCTAAAATGCAAGTGTTCTCTTTTCTCCACATCCTCACCAACACTTGTAAGCCCATCTTTTTGATAATAGCCATCTTCTCAGGTGTGAAGTGATATCTCATAGTGGTTTTGATTCGCCTTTTCCTGATATTTGAACACCTTTTTAAGTACCTCATACCGCTGAACTACAGCTGCTGTTGTTGCAACTGGGGGCTTCTCTGTCCTCCATCTCCCCATGTAATACATTTGCAAAATCCTATTCATTCTGATGTATGTGGGAATGAACACAGACTGAACATCCCACTGCTCACAGTCGTGATCAGCAAAATAATTCATCCTGGGAATGGCTTTCCCTCTTGCCTTCTTTGACTCTTTCAAAGCCCCTACATTTTTCTTTCTTAAGGTCACTTTCCAAAATAAATTACTTGCATGCAAACCTTTCTCTTGGGTTTGCTTACTGAGTTACCTTTTGAAAGTACTTCAGCTTAAAGAGGAAGTAAGGAACAGAATGAACACTAACACTCTCCCTGTAAGGGAAAAAGTACACATGCTATCCTTCTTTGGTGAGTATTATTGTTAGGCATGCCTAACTTTGTAATAAAGATTACAATAACTTTGTAATAAAGATTACAAAGTTACATGGCTAAACTATTGGATTTTTAATACATAAGTATGTCCCTTTGATTAGAATTATAAGTAGGTATGTGAATATGGTCTTTTATAGTTATTGAAAAGCAACAAAATATTAATGTCAACTCGCTAAACATTAGCATTTAACTCTTATTCTTCACTAAAGTAATTTGCAAATTTGCATTGTTTTATTTTAATTGCACATAAGTGACATAACCTAATGGGGATTGTTATTGAAAATCAACCAAGGTGGCTTTCCTAGGTGCAGTCTGTATGAAAGGGGGCTGGTACCTTGTACAAGGGTTGACACGGTAGCTGGAGAGAGGACATGAATACAGTGATCCTTGTGTCAGTTAGGACAGAAGCAAATAGCAAAGGAGGAGGTTACTATATTTTGTATGAGGTGCAGAGTCCTTGATTCTGATAACTCTAGCCGCTAAAACTATACTCACATAGCTCAAATGAAGACCTAAGAATTTCCCACAGAGAACAGTTATAGGTGAACCTGGGATTTTGTAAAGAATTGGATTGTTATCGCTTTTGACAACAGACGCTACTTTTCCTCGTTGTCCATACAAAAGTAGCTTTTGTTAGCAAGTGCGAGAAAGCAAATCTATTCAGAGGGATAGATTTCTCAAGTTTCATGATGAGGATACAAATATAACATTTTGGCATAGATTTCTGGCACCTGTATATTATATACAGATCTCTATATATGTTGATTATATCTACAGGCACTGTTGAAGGGGTACTGTTCCAATTTAGAAAACATTCTTAGTATTTTCAAAAAGGTAAAAACTGGTATAGTGGTAGACAGAAGCCACATATGTGTACCCATTTAGAAAATAGCTCCTGAATTTCATTCAACTTTTCATAGCTTCATAGATAAATCCTGGGAAACAGCTCCCAAGAAAAATGGGACATCTAGGTTGGATTTGATTTCAGATAAAAGTGAATAATAAAAGATTATACAAATAATTGCTGAATGTTCATAAGAATCAAGCATTGTAAACATGTCCAACACCTTGCCTTGGTGATTGATCCATGCACCGACCGTTACAGCGTCATCATCATCACCTTCACTTGCACCAACTAACAGAGTTAGCAAAGGAGATTTCTAGGATTAATAAGCCACTTTGAGGGTTTTATCTGTACTCTTCTCAATCTCTCAGATACTAATACACCACTAACTGAGTAAATATCAGATACATCTTGCACTGTATCTATTTTTTCTCATACAGTAGTCCCCTCTTATCCACAGATTCACTTTCCACAGTTTCAGTTACCTGCAGTCAACCACCACTAGAAAATACTAAATGGAAAATTCCAGAAATGAACTCATATTTTAAACTGCATGTCATTCTGAGTAATGTGATGAAATCCTGCCCTGCCCGGGAGGTGAGTCATTCCTCTGTCCACACTGCATATGCGACCTGCCTGTTAGTCACTTAGTAGTAGTTGTCTTGGTTATTAGATCAATGGATCACAAGAAGAGTGATCATGGTGCAGTAAGATATTTGGAGAGAGAGAGAGAGATCTCATTCATAAAACTTTTATCATAGTACATTGTTATAATTGTTTTATTTTATTATTATTTATTCTTTGTTCATCTTTTATTGTGTTTAATTTATAAATTAAACAATAGAAAAAAACCGATGTGTATAGAATTTAGTACTAGCTGGGGTTTTAGGCATCTACTGGGGGGTCTTGAAACATATCCCTCCTCTATTGTACTGAAATCAGATAAAATGTGATTGCTAAATACTTTTGCTTGAGGATATAAAACTATCACTTAAACAGCATGCATTAAAACCAAACTTACTGATTGGTTTTAATGCATAATTTACAAAAGTAAATTATTCTTGTTTCTCTGTTCCCCAGAATCATTCATCTTGGATATTTCAGGTATCTTGCATAATTTTTGACTCTGTATAATAAATTGAATTATATTAATTCATCTTTCATTTTACTTAGTCTTTCTTTTCCATTCTTCTCCAATCCAAGTCCAAAAGGTTCAGGTTTAGCTGGTTAATATGAAGACCAATTACATGCAAGCTCTTAGAAGACATGAAAATTGCTCGACAAGCTTAAAGACAGCATTCTAAGAGGTTTTCATAAGACCTATACTCAGAGTTTCTGGGGCAGGAACAGAGAGCTATAGCTCAATTTCAGACTTAAGAATAATCTTGGAACAAACTTCAGAATAAGCAGAGGGTTGGCTGGTGTAAGCTGGTCTCCTTGACGGAGAGGCAGGTTTTGGTAACACCTCTGAGTAGATATCAGGTTTATGGAAGGTGAAATAAAGTGCTTGAATGAATGGAAAAACTATTCCTGAATGAGTGTCAAAAGGAAAAACTACATGACTACTGCCAATTCTTCAGTAATTCTTACCTTTGACATAAATAAGAAAAAGAAGAAACCTCTATAGTGCCTCAACTGTACATTAGGAATGAAACTCTCCCCAGGCAGAGTAGACTCTGACCTTCCAATGAAGCTGCAGAATCCCCTGCCCTGGAGAGCAAGATGTGCAGTGCCAGGCTGGGCTAGATGTACAGTAGCTATTGCACAGGCTGGGGCAGCCAATGGCACAACCATATCTAATCTTCCTGGAGTACCCAGTCAAAATTCAAGGGGAACTGGCCTTGAAACAAGCATTCTAACACCCATGCTTCTGCTCATTCACTTGTATGTGTAAAACATGAAATAAGGAAATTCAGAAGTTATCTCTTCAACTTTAAAAACTTTCCTGAGAATGTGAAGCCTTGTGATAAGTGGGCAGCATGATAGATATGTTAATTAGTTTGATTTAATCATCCCCTAATGTATACATATTTCAAAATGTCACATTGTACCCCATAAATATATACAATCATTTGTTGGGGATAAAAATTAAACCTTGAGGACTTAAGAGGTGGATTCATTTTTCCTTCTAATGTGAGATTATGACTTTAGAAGAGGCTGAAGAGTATAAGGGAATAACTGACTACAAACAAAGAGTCAAGAAAAGATTTGCTTTCTGTACCACAAATTATGATTTCAGATGAGAATTTTAACATGGTAGGAAGAAAGTATAGGAGTCATCTAGACCTTTAGAGCTATCAAACTAAAAGGAGATGAAGATGGGTTAAATGTGTGTGTTATGGTGACAATTGGCTTGATGTATAGGGAACAACAGTAAAGGGGATATCTGACAACAAGCAGGAAAAAATAATAATATATCTCCAATGTCCCCAGACTCCTTCAACCTATGACTACAAATGAAGTCACATTCACATTTGGGTGCATCCTCTCACTATAAGATGTCCCCAAAGTATTGCCAGGGTTCAACACAGGATGTGCCAGCAAGTATGTGTCTGTTGGGCATTTGCCTGTCTTTGTAGATGTCCGGGGAGGATCTACCATCTCTTCTTTGCATCCACTAACTCTGCAGCTGCTCTTACAGAAGCTCTCCTTGAATGCCATCTGCTGATACTCAAACATCCACCATATCCTAGAGGTGCCAGCCAGCCCCCCTTCACTCCCTCCAGTCTTTCTGGGCTACAGTGATTCTGGTTTCCTTAAAGAAATGAGTAATGCTTATTACTTCCTGATGTGAAGGACTCATTCAGTGCCATCTCTCCATCATCACTTCTCATGCATCTGTCTCAGGCACCTGAATACCTGAATAGACACACAACATGGGACTGTAGGCTCAGTTTAGGTTCAGCAGGAGCCACTGTGCTGCACTGTGCTCTCTAAAAATTATTACAAGTCCGTTGAAGAGGATTCTAATGTCAGCCACTGACTACACAGAGAAAGAGAGTATTTTCTCTGCACCTACCTGGCCCCTGCTCTGGGCTCAGAGCCCAACCTTGCTGGCCTCCACGCTATATTCCAGGATAGCAGTTACTTCAACATATAGATGATTCCACAGTAGAAGCTAGAATTGATCAAGTTTTAACAGGACTTCAGATTTTACTGAACTGTCCCTAGATGTCATTAGCCTCTTAATACAAATGAAGTCCTTCTAGCCAGTATCTGGGTATTCAATGTGTGCTCCATGGACCAGCAGCACAGACATTACCCAGAAGCTTGTTAAAAATGCATAACCTATCACTGCAGTTTAAAGAAATCTCTAGGTGATTCATGTTTACATTAAAGTATAAAAAGATAGCATTGTGAACTATATCCTGGAATTCTTTCATTTTAGAAAATTACTCACTGACAGCAACACTGCTCATGGATTTGAGTCATGGATACAAGCTGTCACAGTTACTGTGCTCTACACGTAGCTACAAGCATCCGACCATTGTGTCTTCTGGTAGTGTCATGCCTAAATATGTGCATATTAAAATGAATATTATTTTATACTGGATTATTTTATTTTTACTTCTCTTTTACATTATTTATAGGGCATTGTATTGATTTTATTTTTAAGTTACATTTATAGGTTTACTGTATTTCTGATGGGTTTCATTTTGGCAGAATAAATGAAATATTATAGAGTATTTATTACCAATAGGGGTCCTTGGGTCTAAGAAAATTGACAACCACTGCCAAAGGTCATTGGAAGCCACTTGACAAGTTTTAAGCAAGGAAGTGATGTAGTCAGTCAGGAAGAAATTGTAATAGGATTCCTACGGAAAGATCAGTCCAGCCTTGCTGGTCTCCATGGTGGAGGCTGATTCTGGTGGGGATTTGGAAGAAAGATTTAGGGTTACAAGCCTGGTGCTAGGGGAAACCATGGGAGACCATTGCTGTAGTCCAAGTGAGTCTGTGGCCAGAGAAGAGTCTCAGAAGCCAGGATGAGGATTTCAAGAAGAAAGGAGCAAGTCAACCGAGTCAAAGGATTTAGATGAGTTTTATAAATCAGTAGCTAGATTGGACACAAAATGTACGTAGACTGGGAACAAGCAAGGCCAACACACTTAGCCATGGCATGCATGTTGGAGGGGAAGGAACATGGAAAAAGAGAAAGAGGGAGAAGAAACATTTCCTCACTTTTCCCTGAGCAACATTTTCTCTTTTATTTCTACCTCCCCATGGGTTATTCTGTAGTATTTGGTAAACAGCATTGCTAAGAATCTGCAGAGTGGATTCTAGTCCCAAATCAAATGCCAGTGAGCTACGTCACTTTTGGCTGCCCAACTTTCTGTGATTCGATGTCCTCGTCTATGGCTCAGTGATAATCATTTGTCCTCTCTCATAAGATAGCTCTGATGACAGAAAAACCGTATGTCAAAGTGTTTTGAAAATTTAAGGCAGATAACTAGATCATGATTGTTATATTGTTTCGATTTAGACAATATAGTAAATTTCCTTTCAGAGCGTCTGTATGCCTAAGTGGGAGCCATGCCATTTGCTTCTAGGTAGTAATTAGGTTTTTCCTTTCTCAAAAAAGAAAAAAAGAACTCTCTGATATTAACACTTGTCTATGGCATCATACTAGGGAATTTATGTGAACAAAGGGGCCTAACAGTTCTGTGGCTTTTTTGAGCCTCTTTTTTTCCTCAAATCCCTGTCAATCTAGTTTTATAATCAAAGTATATTCTTTGGAGACCTTTGGTGACAGCTGGAAGTCAGAGTTGCAGTTGGTTATATTTATTCAAAGTATTTTGTAAAAGATTCTTGACGGGGAAAATGTAAATTGAAAAAAAATCTCTGGAGAAATTATTACTGATTTAGAAAAGTGCAAGTGGTCATGAGGACTCTGCAAAAGCGTGAAGATGGCGAATGTCTCTTCCACAATGGAAGCTCCGGGCAGAATCTCATCATCAGCAGTGTCTGCCAGGACCCAAAGAGCTTCAGGCCTGACTACCCTTATCTCTGCAGATTCCTCACAGGCTTTGTTGAAAGAAAAAAATGCCTCCTTTCTCCAAAAAACAGTAAACTGATTTAAACAAAAGGATGAACATGTAAAATGGTGATATTTAGTTAGAAGGTATTTGTGACCTGAAGGCTGGAAGAACCTTATCAGGTCAGGATGAAGCACTGGCAGTAAACTGCCTCATTATACCAGTGGGCAACCTTTAAGACTGGGAGCGAAGAATCACATTAGGGGAGCAGAAACTCCATTCAGACACACAAAATGGCATTTCCATTATCACTGATGAGAATTTTTCTTTCAGCCATTTGAAATATTGTGAAGTAAGAAGGCATCCAATATGGTCATTTATGCACAGATAATTATGGTGCTGAAACAGACTTTGAAAAGGCCTCAGAGGTCGGACTAAGTCCAGTTATTTTAAATGTCATACATTTGTTCTAGAATATGTATGCTTTGTTAATGTGACAAATGGACAAGTATGAAGTTTCATTTTAATTATCAGCCCACAAGTACAAATTCCAAACTGTCCACCCAATACTAGACAATTTGCTCAAAGATGCAGATCCACTATAGAAATACCAACATTGCATTTTACATGCAAATCATAGAATTGTAGAGCTGCAGATAATTTAGTTCAACTTCTTCTTTGACAGATGAAAAAACTCAGGCCTAGAAATATTAAGTGATTAGTTAATGCAAAAATTGTTGGGTCTAATTACCACAGTTACATTAAGTCCAATTATAGCTTGCAAATTAATATTGCAAGTGTATTGAGCATATACCATTACTAAAGAATTTTCCCAGGGCTACTACTTCTAGTTGCGCAGGGTGAACTCGAGGGGGTGACACCGTTTGCATAGATTAAAGTTGGCCAGTATATAATCTGAATGACTATTCACTTTTGACTATTTCATGCAAAAAGTCCTTTTGAGCCTTTTGGGAGCTGCTCTAAATCACCTTATATTTCTTTGAGGTAATGATGACCATTCCTGATACTCACAGCTACCCAAAACATTCCAAATTAGGCTAATGTTTTGTCATAATCAAGGAGACTTATAATTGATCTAGACACCATTTTTCTCACTGCCTGACAAATAAGAAAAGTAATAATTAAATGCTATGAAGTATTTATTAAATACCAGGGAATATGTGATGTGATTTATATACACGGCCTCTTTTAATACTCACAATAGCACCACCAGTTAGGCCTTTTGTTTTCTCTAATTTGTATAAGGAAACTGGGGCTTAGAGGGGGTAACTTATCTGATGTTAACAAGCTCATAACTGACATAGATAAGACATGAACCTAGATATCTGGCTAGCACTCCTGTTGCTGTGTTTGATAAGCTTCAGTTATTAGCATGTCCTCCCCGTTTCCGATCCATAGATTATCTGCCGCATATCAATATTTTTCTTTAAATTGACTCACTTTTTGAAAATATAATTAATTTGAAAATAAAACCAATAATGACAGATTAGGTATTTCAGACCAAACTTTCTACTGAACAACTTAAAGATTAACTAGCCAACATTTAAAAACAGCAAATAACAATAATAGCCTTTTAAAGAATTCACAAGATAGTAAAAAGTTAATTTGCCAGTGAAGATTTCCTTTTGTTAATTTGGATAGCTATTCAAAATCACCAATATTTTTCTGAAAACTGAGGGGCGATGCATTCAGAAACAGGGGAAGAGGGTATTGCTTTGGAAAGATCTGGAAGGAGACATGGGGTACAAAGGGCTGCACCAGTGGGAACCTGCTTTTACCCTGGTGGGGGAAGGGTACTAGAAGCAGCTATAGATTCTTAGGGTTGGAGGAACAGGGGATAGAGCTTAGTTAGATCCACCAAGGGTAGAGAGCTGAATTAAATATTCTCTGCCCCAGGCTGGGACCCTGAATAGTTTGTGCAATTTGTACTTCTTCAAGCTTTGGTCCTAAACACTTAGTGCTTTCAAGTATACGGCAGAAGGATACTACAGCATGTTTTCTGGAAGAGAGTAATACAGGCATCACCTATGTATCGAATTATTTCTAAGGGCATTTCCAATTCAATATCTACTAAGTAACCAAAGTACAAGGTACATGAGAAACAACATAGACCAGAACCAGCAAAACCAAAAGGCATCTGCAAGACTTATGTGTGACAGACTGTGAAACGACAATGCTTCTATGTCATAAAGATAAAAACTGAGCTTAAAATTTTAAGGAAGGAATTGAAAGCTATGAACACTGACATTTAAGTTTTTGAAAAGAAGCACATATAAATTCTAGAATTGAAAATTACAGTAACTGAAAATTAAGAATTCAGTAAATGGATTTAATATCAGATTAGAAATAGCTGAAGAAAGAATCAATAATCTGGAAGATAGGTTAGGACTCTCCAGAATAAAGTATAGAATATAAAATAGAGAGGGATTAGAAAAAAAGAAGTTAAGCACAGTATCAAAAAATTATTTAATAATAGCAATATGAACATATACATACACATACACACATATACTTCAAGAAAACTAGAGGTAATAAAGAACTTCCTGGCTCGGCACCTGTGGCTCAAGTAGCTAAGGCGCCAGCCACATACACCTAAGGTGGTAGGTTCGAATCCAGCCCGGAACCGCCAAAAACAACAATGAGGGCTGCAACAAAAAATAGCCGGGCGTTGTGGCAGGCACCTGTGGTCCCAGCTACTTGGGAAGCTGAGGCAGGAGACTCGCTTGAGCCCAGGAGTTGGAGGTTACTGTGAGCTGTGATGCCACAGCACTCTACCCAGGGGGACAGCTTGAGGCTCTGTCTCAAAAAAAAAAAAAAAAAAAAAAAAACTTCCTTAATTTGCAAGCTCTCTCTTTGACATCAGGAATAAGACAAAGATGACCTTATCCACCTTTGTTTTTAATAATGTATTGGAAGTCCTAGTGCAATAAGGTAAGAAAAATAAATGCACATTGAGTATTCCTAATCCCAAACTCTGAAATTTAAAATGCTCCCCAAATCCAAAACTTTTTGAGTGCTGACATGATGCTCAAGGCATGCTCATCAGAGCATTTCAGATTTTGGATTTTCAGATAAGGGATGCTGAACTGGTAAGTAAAATATGTATTTTCTAAAATACCAGAAAAAAAAAGAAAAAAGAAAAATCCTGAAATCTAAAACACTTTTAATTCTAGCCTTTCAGATAAGCATTAGAAAGAAGCAAAACTGTCATTCAATTTTGTCATATTCTACACGTACACAGCCTAAGATAATATATAGGTAAGTTATTAGAATTGATAAAAAATTAATATATTCATATTAACATATGAATATATTAAGTTTGCTTCTAAAATCAACACACATTATATTTTTATGTTCTATCCCAAGAATTCAGATATAGTTTTTTTTAAGGTGTTTGTTTGTTTGTTTGTTTTAGAGACAAAGTCTTACTTTATTGCCCCTGGTAGAATGCTGTGGCATCAAAGCTCACAGCAACCTCCACCTTCTTAGTCTTAGGTGATTCTCTTGCCTCAGCCTCCCAAGTGGCTGGGACTACAGGTGCCTGCCACAATGCCCAGCTATATTTTTGTTGCAGTTTGGCCAGGGTTGGGTTTGACCCGCCACCCTTGGTATATGGGGCTGGCGCCCTACTCACTGAGCCACATAGATTTTTCTGAAGGTAACATTTTTAACAGCATCAAAAACACTAAATGCCTAGAAAATCTTGTGAAAGATATGTAAGTCCTTTGTGAAGAAACAATAAAACTTTATGAGGGAAATTAAAGTAGACCTAAGTAAATTAAAATATTCACTGTGTTCCTTATTTTATGAAGCTCTCCATTCTTGCCAAATTTAACTATATATTCATTACAATATTAACAACCTTCAACAGGATTCCTTTTTTTTGAACTTAGCAGTTTTTAAAATGTAATCAAATGTCCAAGAGTTAATAAAACACTTACAAAGAAGAAGGAGGAAGTAGAAGGACTTGCTCCATCATAAACCAAGACTTATAATAAAGTTGTAGTAATCAAGATAGGATGGCATTGGGCCATAAATTTCACACTGACAAACAAAACAGGATGGAGGATACAAAAATAGATACCACCTTTAGGGACACTTGGAAGAGACAGTACCGCAAAACAATGGGAAAGGACAGTACAATAAACGTCCTAGGGCAACTGGGTATCCTTGTGATAAAAAATAAAACTGGACTTTTACCCCATACCATTTAAAAAAACAGTTCCAGGCAGATGATAGCCTAAGTACCATAGGCAAAATAATAAAGTATTTAGGAGATTAAAAGGAAAATAGACTCATGACTTTGAAGGAAGGAAAAGACTTATACAGAATATAAAAGTCATAACCCTAAGACTGATAAATTACATAAAAAATTAAAACTTTTCTTAAGATATTATAATACTGAGAGTAAAAATGAGAGGTATAATTTGGAAAATATAATCAAAACAACATAACCCACAAATGTTTAAAGAACAAGTACAAATTGATAAGAAAAAGATAGAAAACCCAATAGAAAAAACAATGAGCAAAAGACTTGAATAAGGCTCGGCAGCTATGGCTCAAGCGGCTAAGGCGTCAGCCACATACACCTAAGGTGGGGGTTCGAATCCAGCCCAGGCCCGCCAAACAATAATGATGGCTGCAACCAAAAAATAGCCAGGCATTGTGGTGGGCGCCTGTGGTCCCAGCTACTTGGGAGGCAGAGGCAGGAGACTCGCTTGAGCCCAGGAGTTGGAGGTTGCTGTGAGCTGTGATACCATAGCACTCTACCCAGGGGGATAGCTTGAGGC
>CAUYQV010072830.1:0-22227 GCA_963574575.1 Galagoides demidoff
GCGGGCGCCTGTGATCCCAGCTACTTGGGAGGCGGAGGCAGGAGATTCGCTTGAGCCCAGGAGTTGGAGGTTGCTGTGAGCTGTGATGCCATGGCACTCTACCCAGGGGGATAGCTTGAGGCTCCGTCTCAAAAAAAAAAAGAGTTTCAGACGTGAACTTGTATGCACGTGGCTATGTGAACTTTGGAAGGGGGCAGCCAGGGCAGACAGGTGCGGATGTGAGCGGCAAGGACCGTCACCCTCTGTGTCTCTCCCACATTTTCCGTCTGCACCACGTCCTCCTGGAAGAGGGCTTTTCTGTTCCGTCTCTTGTTTTGGTGTATTCTGTTCATAGGTTTGGGTAGCTACATTCTCAGCTGTGGAATTTTCTGTGGTCTAATAGAGCTTTGTAATTTCTCACATTGGAGGTTTAAGTATCTAACCTGTCTTATTTACTCAATAATACATTCATTAAGAAGTTTAATTAAAATGGGGGCTATCTGTTCTTGATGGTCGTCTTAGATTTGGGGAGCTCTGTGAGGAATGATGGGAAATCAGTGCCCTCGGAGCATTCGAGAGCTGGTGCCACTACTCCATGCTCCTCAGGGACTTTTTCCTGAGTCTTTTTTCTTTTTGTCCTTCTCTTAAGGTAGAAGACAGAAATTTTTTTTTTTAATAGAAAAAATCACGGCATTTGCTTCTGGTACAAAGGTTTCTAAGACATTTGTTATGAAGGAATAAAAATCCTATTAAAATATTTATAAATCTAAATAACCCCAGAAGCCACACATACAATTAGGCCTTCCAGCCTTCTATTCTGAAAGCCAGATAAATCATCATTCGGAGAGTGAAGATGAAAAATCAGAGCAAACACAAAGTGCTCAGATGGCCACCACAAAGGAGGGCACGGACTGTGGTCTGGAAAATCATCCTTGTCTCTCAGCCCTGCACAATCCACAGACATCCCAGGAAACCTTTGAATTTCTGACTCATCAAAAAAAAAAAAACCACCCAGAAAAATAAAAATGTGTATGGTTTATCTTGGGAGAGTGTCACCAAAGTTTAGAAGTAGAAGGAAAATGAGAAATTGGCTCCAATCCTCCAGTTTTCTAGGTGAGGAAACTGAAGCTCATCTGATCCAAGAGGATTGCTCACGTCAAAGCCTCGGGGAGGGGGTCGAGGTCTGGCCTGTGTCTAGCTCTAAAATTCAGGGGGCCGTGCACCGGGTATTTTCTGGGTGTGAGAGGCGTCCAGAAGAAGCTTGTTCACTGGCTCATTTACCATCATGTATTCACACATCCATTTGTCTCACAGTCACTTCTTAATATAGGCTAAGAGCACCCCAGGAGTGAGTTAAGGCAGCAAGTCCTGTCATGAGCCAGCAGCAGAGGGCTATGAGATCCCAGGAGAGGAGACCACAGAGTTCTCAAGCTCACCCCTGGTCCTCGGGGTTGGGGTGGATTTCTCAGCTGGGGGTGGGGGAATGCCATGCATCACTCAAGTGGTGTGAATTTGGAGGCCACACCCCTCTGTGGCAGCACTTGGATCTCCAGTTTCTCCAGGAAGTTTTCTGTTTCTGGTTGAGTACTTTGTCCTGCCCCGTTGTCCGGGGTAGAGCCATGAGCCTCCATTCCTTCTTGGAGTCAATGGTTAGTCTTTCCATCCCCTGTTCACTTCCTTTACTGCAATAGAAGCCCTTCCACAACCACGGCCATGGTCCCCACTGTGAATGCGCAAAGGCCAAGCCTCCTATTGTTCCAGTCAGAAAATCCTGGCTCCCAAGAGCCCATACAGGTTGATGACCCCTTGCTCTGTTGCAGCATCTTTTACCTGATTGAGGATCTGATTTGAAGGATTCTTCTTTGTAGTCACTCAGAGATTTCTCCAGATATGTCAGTTGTCCTCTCCAGACATGTATTGGACCTTCAGAAAATGGCACTTACCCATCAATTTGTGTATTTGCATCAGGGGTTGTGCTCCTGGCCTAGCTCCGTCCCCTATATTATTGTCACTAGATCTCTGCTGATCTCATTTTCGAGTAGCTCTCCATTTGGTGGCAGCTCCTGGCTTACCTGGTCCTGAGCATCTCCCTGGGAGGTTTGGATTTGGCCCCCTCGGTTCCCATGGCAGCTCCTGCACTGGGTATTATGTGCAGGGTACAGGGTTCTCTGATCCAGTCTGGGCAGAATGCTCACCCAGGGACTTTGAGTAAAGACCAAAGGAGAGACTATTACCAGAAGAATAAGGCGATGGTGTGGGACAGGCTGGAGCACCTCACTTCATTTACTCACCACTGTGGCTATTTTGACTACCAAGAAGAGTGACAATGATATCACCGTTATGCAGAAGAGTATGGCTGTTCCTTTAAATATCAGCAACGGAATTATCATTTGATCCAGGAGTTCTACTTCCAGGAATATAACCAAAGAAATGGTTGAAAAGCAGTCTGCATTCCCATGTTCCTCCCAGCACTGTTCACAATGGCCAAGACGTGTAATCAACCCAAGTGTCCACTGATGGACGGATAAAGAAAAAGTGCGTATACCCACACTGGGATATTATTCAGCCTTAAAAAGAGGAAATTTTGCCACTTGCAACAATATGGATGAAACTCGAGGACACTATACTAAGTAAATCCAGCCAGACACAGAGAGACAAATACCGCATGATGTCACCTATATGTAGAATGTGAAGCAGACGTCAAACTCACAGTGACAGAGAGCAGATGGCAGTCACCAGGGGCTGGGGACAGAGTGAGGGAGGGGATGTTGGTCAAAGGGTACAAACTTTCAATTATAATTGGAGACCCATGTACAGCAAGCAGGTAACGCTAGTCAATGAGAACGTATTGTATGCTTGAAATTAATTGCTGACTTTGTAAGGTGATGGATATGTAAATTAGTTGGATCATAGTAATTTTTCCACAGTGTACACACATATCGAAACATCATGTTGTATGTCCTTAATATATACCATTTTTTGGTTTCAGTTTTGGCTAGGGCCAGGTTTGAATCTGCCACCCTCAGTATATGGGACTGGCATCCTACTCCCAGAGCCATGGGTGCTACCCCAATATATACAATTTTTATTTGTTGATCAGACTTTAATAAAGCTGGGGAAAAGAGTGCCACCTGGAACCTTGAGCATAGGGCCCGGTCTTACACTTCTGAATTTCTTCTGCACCTTGAGTACATGCTAGGCCAGGTGGGGAACAGGTGCCAAGAAGGTGACCAGCACAGGTGCTCAGCAGATACCCAAAAAGTGCCCAACACAAGTGTCCAGCACGGGTGCTCAGCAAGTGTCCAGCAGGTCCCCAGTACTGGTTCACAGCACAGGTGCCCAGCAAGTCCCTAGTACAGGTGCCTAACACAGGTCCTCAGAAGGTCTCCTATACAGGTGCAGAGCATGGGTGCTCAGCAGGTCCTCAGTAGGTGCTCAGCAGGTGCTCAGTAGGTGCTCAGTAGGTGCTCAGCAGGTCCTCAGCAGGTCCTCAGTAGGTGCTCAGCAGGTGCTCAGTAGGTGCTCAGCAGGTGCTCAGTAGGTGCTCAGTAGGTGCTCAGCAGGTGCTCAGCAGGTGCTCAGTAGGTGCTCAGCAGGTGCTAAGTAGGTGCTCAGTAGCTTCTCAGCAGGTGCCCAGCATAGATGCTCAGCAGGTTCTCAGCAGGTGCCCAGCACAGGTGCTCAGCAGGTTCTCAGCAGGTGCCCAGCACAGGTGCTCAGCACATCCCCCCCTCAGTGCTGCCTGATGGCCATGCCCTCCTCAGGCAAGATGGGAGTTGTGCTCTGTCTCTCCTAGAGGTGGCCTCTTTCCCAGAAGGGTTGGGAGATGCAGGAGAAGCCAGGTCTGCAGGGTTCTCTGCCTTCCAGTGATGACCTAAGTTGTACAGTCAGGAAATGGGTGCTTTTGGAGCTCAGTGGCATGGCCAGCAGCCACACCTGGCACACCCTTTGGGGACTCAGCACTTGGAAGGAGTGAAGTGCCCAGGGATGAGTCCAAAGTGCTGCATTGAGCTTTGCCAACCTGGCCCCCTTCTCCCTCCTGGTGAGGCGCAGTGATGCTCGGCTGTCTGGGGTAACACCTCCAGCATCAGTGTGCCCTGTGATGCTGTGGAAGCATGACCCAGGCCGCTGCTGGCTCCTCATGACTGGGGCTCTACTGATGGTGAGTGGGATCTAGCGGGAGAAAAGCCATATTCACAGGATGAAATTAGGAATTCCATGAGCAGGACCTGAATTTCTGCATCAGCGTGGAGGATCTGAGGGAGCTAGGGGACACAGAGAGGACGGCAGGGACTGAGCAGGAGGTGAGCCCTGGCACAGAGCCTGCATCAGGGCCAGGGGCCATCTAGAAATGTGCCAGATTAAGCATCTTATTTCCTGAGTGCCTTTGGGTTCCAGGAACCACAGGGGAGAGAAGAAACGAGCCCTGGCTGTGGTTGCCAGGGCTGTGGGGCTCTGTGATAAGCCAGTCTGGGTGCTGACTTTGCTCTGGTTACTGCCCAAACATCACCCTGATGGCACTTGCTGAGTGCACAGCAGGACATCTCTGTGGATGCTGCCCCCGACATGTGTGCAGTGCCTGCCACTCCCCAAGTACCTCCTCCATTAATATACCCTTCCTGGCAGACTGATGGGGGGCTGGTGTACCAGAGATGGTCCCATTCTACAGAGCATGCCACTGAGCCTGAGGGAGGTGGAGAGAGACCCGGTGAGCTAGAGCAGAGCAGGAGTGCCCCGGGGTGCAACCTACTGCTTCTCAGGCTATGCCCTCAGTGGGCAGGAGGTGTGATTCTAGGATGCCAACATGGTGGGGCTGTCACCATGGACACTAGCTTTGGACCCTTGAGCCCTGGAGAGGCCACACTGGGACCCTGCTCCTCCCCTGTGTGCAGTTGGAAGAACACCTCCTCCCTCTCCCCCACAGGCAGGGCTGTCTGGGAAAGGCTCAGCTCAGTAAGCAGAGGGAGCCTGATGGAGGAGACGCCACCCAGGTGGCCTCAGGGGCAGGTGCACTCTGGCGGCAGAGTGTGGCTTTGGGCAGGTCACAGTTCTCCTGTATGTAAAATGAGGCAGAAAACCTCCAATCCTGTCCCTACAGCTCTGACAATCCGTGCCCAGCAATGCCAAGAGACAAATAAATTAGGACTGGCAGTGCTAATGTTTTCTTCTAATTTTTTTTCCTCTTTTGGTTAAGCAGGTCGTTTCAGCTCCATGGTTCTGCATCTGCTTTCCGCCAAGGGAAGTCCAGATGCTCTGGAATTTGATGCAATCCAGAGAATTTTGGCGGGAAAGCCTTCTGCAAACACATGGTTTTTCCCACTTAGAATCTACCTTTTCTGGAGGCTTCTCTATGCAGCTCACATCCAGCAACCCTCAGTTGGAGGCTATTTGGTCATATGAAATTTCTCCCTTACTTGGTTACACGGCTGGGCTAGCAGTTTCAGAAATGAAACTTTCAAAAACAAGGGAGAGAATCCTAGAGGTTGGCATCAACCAAAGGGGAGAGTGAAAAGAGGGCGTGGACCCAACACAGGGCATGGGTTTCCAGGCTGGGGACACGGACAGCTCTCAGTGTGGACCTGCTTTTGCCTGTGGCCCAGTGCGGAGGACAAATTGGGCTGGTGAGTGAGGTAGCTTGTCCAATGCACTCCCCAGCAAGGTGGGGAGCTGTTGCGATGCTGTGTGAAAAATATTTGCTTCCAAAATGGTTCACATAAGAGACAGAGTTTTATTTAGAGGGAAGTTTGTTTTAAGTTCCCTGAAAGACTGTTTCTCCCGAGAGCTGTGGGTGCTTGAGTCTAAGATCTCCCCAGGTGCTCTGGAAGGCCTCAGTGATGACCAGACCTTTCTCAGCCCTGGAGGTGGGAGTAGAGGAAATGAGCTAGAGCCAGAAGCTCCATCCGTCCTCTGCAGGAGCTGGGGGAAGTGCGGGGAGGCAGGAGGGGTCCCTTGGGCCTTCTCCGGGAGCTTCCCCTTGGGTCAAGGAGAGACAGGAGGATGCCACACTGATGATCCAACTCCTGGTCTGTTTTCTCAAGTTTTCTCTTTGTATGTTCAGCCTCCAACCCCACCGGGTCCTGCTCTGGTGCTCCCCACAGTTGGACGTCCAGCCCAGGCAGTCCTGTTGAGGAGTAAGGGGTTCAGAACACCCTAGTATGGCTGAGGCCACGTGCCTTTGGGTAGCCCACCCGGGTCCTGCTCTGCAACTTTTCTTGGCATCTCCTGGACCGAACAGTGCCCAATTCCCCACTGACTTTGGTTTTAGGAGAAGAGAATCTTCTAGATGGGTGAAGAAGGCCAAAGACTGTCATAGCTGGAAGGATCCAAGGCACTGTCCCATCTCATTGGGACACTTTGGCTACACCTTAGAATCTTCTGAAAAGTTCTAGAAAGATGTCTGCCAGCCTCCCTCCCTGTAATGATTTAATTTGTCTGGGCCAGGGCTCGGTAGTCATCTTCCAGGGGATTCTGAGGTGTAGCCAGGGTTGAGAACCACTAATTCCAAACCTAAGTGAACCATGTGGCCCAGAGAGGGAAGATGACATTTGGTGGAGGGGATACCTGCCAAGGCCTCTGAGGGCCTCATGCCTCTGCCCCACCATCTGTCACGTTGGGTAGAGTGTGGAGGCATAATCATAGCTCACAGAAACCTCAAACCCCTGGGCTCAAGTGATTGCCTCAGCCTCCTGAGTAGGTGAGACTATAGGTGCCTGCCACAACTCCCAGCTAATTTTTCTATTTTTAGTGGAGATGGGGCTCTCACTCTTGCTCAGGCTGGTCTTGAACTCCTGAGCTCAACCAATCCACCTGCTTTGGCCTCCCAGAGTGCTAGGATTACAGATTCAAACCACTGTACCTGGCTGACACAAAGTAATTTTTAAAAATACCTAGTCTGGACCTTGCAGACGTCTTTTGTAGAGGTGGAGTCTGGTTATTCTGCTGAGGCTGGTCTTGAATTCCTGACCTTAAGCCATTCTCCCTCCTTAGCCTCCACATGTCTGGAGGGAGATGTGTGCTGCTGTGGCTGGCCCAGGACCTTGGAGGCATCCAGTGTCCTCCAAACAGCTTCCTCGATGAAACATGAAAGCAGCTTTTGTACAAACTTGTACAAACTTCTATGTAACTTAGCTGTAATTAGTAGCTAGGTAGGACTTGGCTTAAGTTCTTGAGACATTTGAAACCTTTGCTAATCGCGTGATGATTTCTTTTCATAATGGCTCGTGGCATCTTAGTGGGCACGGCTGCATCGGTTCTGCTGTTCAGAAGCCTCTCTTACTGGCTGTCTGCCAACACCCGCTGGGAACCCAAGGCCTCCTATCCACGGTCAGACTCCCTTGGCCATGTCCTGGGAACCGGAGCACCCTGGGTGGGTTGCCCGCCCATCTTGGAAAGCTGCTCTCCAGACAGCCTGTGGCTTCAGTGGTATTCCCCAGGAGCGTGCTGAGGGCTCGGGATACCCACTTCTTCCTTAAAGACCAAATGGTCTTTGGTTCTGCTGTCCAGGAAGTCCAGCCTCCCCCCATTTTCTGAGGGGCAGGAAACCAGGGCTGGAGCAGCTGGGGTGCTGGAGACAGGGAGGGGTGCTCTGAGTTTTCTACCCCATTCTGTGAGGAGAGCTTAATTTTCAGAAAAGTGCCAATTGCTCAATGATGTTTGATGGGTGGGGGGTGGTGTGCTTCGGAGGGGCTGTGCCCACTCCTCAAGGGTGTGGGGCAGGGACTGCCAGGGGCTGGTCCTCTTCATGGCTAGCCAGGAGACCTATGCCTACAGAAGGATTGGTTGAGGTTTTCTGGCTCCATTAGAATATAGCTTTGTTGAGATAACACTTGCTCATCCATTGAAATTGAACAATTCAGTGAGTTTTAGCATATTTATAGGTATGTGCCAGTTACCACAAGTACAGAACTTTTCAAGGTTTAAAAAAATGACCTTTAGCTGTAAGTCTCCTCTCTGCCCTGCCCTAGTCCAGGAAAGCCCCACTCCTGTCCCCCACTCCAGACTTCCCTGCTCTGCACACATCTATGGAGGGTGACAGAGTATGTGCTCTGGGTTCTTACACATAGTGTGATGTTTTTGAGGTTCTTCCATGGGGCAATGTGCCAAAGATATTTAATAACTGCTGGTGGTATATTGGGAGAACTTTGAGTGATGGTCCCAGAGCCTCGACAATGGAAAATGGTTTAAGTTACTAATCTGTCTAAAACATGGTTTTAGCCAGGACATCCCAGGCACAGGATGTCATCTATGACATTTCGGCTGGGAGGACACGTTTCCTCCTCCATGCCAGTGAGCTGGGTCCTCCCTGGCAGAGACAGGCTCTGAGTCACGGTATGTCTCGATGCCCATTTTACCAAGAGAAATGCAACTAAAGAGCTAGATTTTTGCTGGAGACTTTGTTAGCTAATTATCCATACAATGACTCGTTTTGATCTTACTTTTCATGATGGGGACAGAAGCCTGGACTCCTCAAACATGCCTCCTGGGGCTGTCTTGCTGGGCTGGGGGTTGGGGAGAGGTCTGCTCTGCTCTGGCCTTCCTGGTCTCCACGACCTTGGGAAAGTCACCTCTCCGGCTACATTTTCTCTTTCTTTCTTTCTTTCCTTCCTTCCTTCCTTCTTTTGACAGTCTCAAGCTGTCACAGCTCATAGCAGCCTCCAATTCTAGGGCTTAAGTGATTCTCTTGCTTCAGCCTCCCGAGTAGCTGGGACTACAGGTGCCTGTCACAATGCCCGACTATTTTTTGGTTGTAGTGGTCATTGTTGTTTGGCGGGCCTGCGCATACAGCAGACCTGCCAGCTCAGGTGCATGTGGCTGGTGCCCTAGCCGCTGAGTTACAGGCGCCAAGCCATGGCTATATTTCTCTATTTGTGAAGAGGGCCAGCATACCCCTGCTGCCCCACAGGTATGCATGTGGCTGCGGCCAGGCATGGCACTGTGTGTAAGGGGGCTGATAAATAATGATAAACAGTGAAGAGACTTGACCAGGAAAGAGGAATAGAGCCGGTGCCACCTGTTGGCACTCCCATTGCTGACCACTTATTTGTGACCCTGGAGCACAACCAGACACAATCAGAATTTGCTGTGACCTTGTTTTCGTTGTTCATGACAGAGTGGATCTTATTTCAAAGTCAGTGTCAAGAGTTTCAGATTGGGCAGTGCCTGTGGCTCAGTGGGTGGGGTGCCAGCCCTATATATCGAGGATGGCCAGTTCAAACCTGGCCCCCGTCAAACTGCAACAAAAAAATAGCTGGGTGTTGTGGTGGGTGCCTGTAGTTCCAGCTACTCGGGAGGCTGAGGCAAGAGAATTACCTAAGCCCAGGAGTTGGAGGTTGCTGTGAGCTGTGATGCCACGGCACTCTACTGGGTGAGACTCTGTCACTACAAAAAAAAAAAAAAAGCTTCAGATTGTTGGGCAGTGAGACAGCAAACTGTGGCCCAGGATATCTCAGAGTGACCTGCACAGCAGGGGAGTGAGCTGAACGGGGGGGGATCCTAGAGTCACAAACAGAGTGGTTGGTTGTTTTCTGAATCCTTAGTGATGACAAAGGTTTAATTAGAAAAATAATGTACTTAACAGGCGTCATTTGCTCAGTGTTAACTTTATGACCCATGAAATTTTCTTAAACACCTGCCATCTGTTACCAAGTGCTGTTAGATGACCAAAATGAGTGGACATGGCAAAAGAAAAACAGAAGTAATTAGGCAAGAAATTTTCCAAAATTAATTGTTTGGTGCAATGGCTTATTTTTGGTGGACAGGTGTCCTGTGGTTGGGACAAGGTATCTGGAAACTCATTAGATCAAATGTCCAATCAGCAAACCATTTTTAATTTCTATACCTGCCTTACATAGATAAATTTGTCATGATAGTCATAAAAACTGCCATCTCGACAGAAAAAGTCCTGAGACCCAGCTCTTTTGTGGGGTGGCCATGAAATGGAGAAGACTTGGCCTTGAATCCCAGTGTTACCATGAAGCCAAGCAGCCGGCCCCATTTGGGTTGGACACACGAGTGCATTTCACAGGAACCTGGATGGTTTGTTATGAAGTTACAGCACAGACACAGGAGAGCAATGGTGTGAACCAGAGTTCTCTGAGGTCGGAAATTCTTTGCTGACTGTATCTAAATGATAGTAATGGGGATGAAATTATGCGGATAAGCCCAGCCATCAGTTTTCGTGATCTATAGAGCTTTGATGATCCCCAAATCATGAACCCTGGGAACAATGACCCATCCCCATGTTGGAGAGGCTGACCAGCAAGGGCATCACTGGTCAGTGGGACCAGGCTTTCTCAATGGGAATGTGTCTGCGACAGTTGCAGGCTGTTTTCATGACTGTATCCGTCACACTGTCAAAGAAGAAATCTTATCTTCACTCATTACTAAATATACAAAGGGCTGGGATTTCCACTTGGCACATGCTCCTGTTTACCTGAAGGCTGCTTTCCCTGAACTCTGATAAAGTTCATTTGCAGCTGTTTGCAGTGACAGAGCTGACTTCTAATCCCCCAAATACTTTAACACTCACACAACAAATTCTGCTTTCAGCTCGTAGGATGTTCTGATGCAAGTGGCCCTAGTGAGGTGAACCAGAGGTCTGATGACAGAGCACCAAGATGCCATCCGAGGACTTTCCCCTCAGGAGTCAGTGCCATCGCTTGCTCTCTGTCGGGGCCAAGTCTCGTGCCCACTTCCCTTCCTTTCTGATAAAACCAGAAGAGTTTACTGGGGCTTGTGATCAGTTTCCACTCAGAGGTCACAGAGTCTCCAGCTGTATTTTTTGTGCATCTGCCTTTCGGCCAAATTCAGGTAGGTCCTGTTTTAGGCAGATTTGAGATATTATGATACTAATTTACAAAACACATCTATTGGGAGGTTAATTTCCTTTTCAAAAGGATAGGCTTTGGGGTACCTTTGAACGGTAGATTCCAAGCACGTTACTTGTAAGTCTGTCAACTCTACCAGGCCTCCGAAATGAGTGGGAAACAGAGGCACACATCCCCACAAGGAAAGGAGGCCGTCCTCTCCTTACCCACCCCTCTGACCACATGTCCAAGTGCATGCTTTTCTCTCCAAAGCTGTCACCTCGGTGAGCCAAGTTCTTATGTGGTTTGGTCCTACTGGACGGTGCATCTTGCTCACTGGACATGGCTCTAGTATCTCTTACAGGAGATTCATCCTTACAGGACAGACATGGCCATGTCTGCAGATGTCTGGGGTCGTCCGCAATTTCTGAAGACAAGGTGGTGTCAGCGCTGGTGGGTGCTGAGCCTGTGTAGAGCAGGGCCTGCCAGGCTGTCAGCGCCTGCCTCCACGTCACAGAGCCCAGGTGTGGGACAAGCCCCCCCGCCAGCTTCTCCCTGTGGCTCCCCTTCCCTTTTCACCAGCTACCCTTTTAAAATTACCTCACTTTTGGGTTTCTTGTGTCAGATCCGGCAAGCTGGGCTCTGGACTGAAGTATTTGGATTTTTGCCTGCTTGGCCTTGCCGTGCTGTGGACCGTTTCCTGGCTTTGTGGACAAGGCCCCATCCCTCCCTGTGCAGCGTAGGGTCCCATCCTCACCTTGCCGTCAAGAAGGGAGTGTGGTGGGACCATGTGGGTGTGCGTTCTGATGCAAGAGGCCCTGGTGAGGCCTTGGCACACGTCGTGGTTGAACGTCTACAACTGGCCAGTGTCCGTCCGGACCAGCCTGTGCCTACGTTGCCTTCTCCTTTCCACCCTCAGTGGTGGGCATTTGCACCTTTGCACCTGCCTGGGAGCTGCTGTCTGTTTCCAGTGGAGGCCAGTTTATCATAGAAATAGCTCTTTGTTTGGGTCGGTTGAACCAAAAGTTCAACTGCACTGATTTTCACTGTTTTGTCTCTAAATCCAGCTGTTGACTTCCTGATATCCTGTTGGTTTCACGGTGGTCCCCAGGCTGTGGTGGCTGAACCCACCATGAGCTGAGACACAGGCACGGTGAGGGGCGCCTGCTACTTGCTGTGGGGCCGTGGTGGTGTTAGCTTGGGGGGACACACTCTGCAACACATCTCCACCCAGACCTTCCCCTTCAGTTTTGAAAAAAATCATTTATTCTTATTCCCTGAATAAGAAAGTGGAAGGGTGGATCCCAGAGTCCCACTGTCCGCCGGCACCGCACTGTGAGGGGTGCGATGGCACAGTGAGCTCTCCTGGTCCCGTGTGGCTTCACCTGCAGGAGGTGGGGACCCTGGTGCGTGGGCCTTTCCTTCCTGTCATCGTCACACATTCACACTTTTCGGGACAGGGTCTGCCTCTGCCCGATGAAGTGGTGTGTCAGGAGACCCCCGAGTTCTGCCTCAGAGCTGTCCCAGTCTGCTCTGTCGGGTGTTCGCAGCACCCGCCCCATGTCTGCCCTTTGTTAGGGGGGATGTGGGTGGACATTGTGGCTTCCACCAAGCTCCCCTTCTGCTCAGAAGTAGACAGGACAGAATGCTGTAAAGCATGGGACACCCACTGCTGGCGTGAAGTCCTCTGGGAAGGACTGTGGTTGAGGGAAGGTCACTGTAGCAGGGTGGAGGCAGCAGGGACGAGCTGGAGGGGGGAGAGCGTCCCCAGGCAGCTGCTGCACAGCTTAAAGATGGAGTCCTGGCCAGTGCCCGCTGCCCTCTCTGGCCGGTGGGCCTGGACATATTTCTTTGGCCCTTGCTGAGGGCATGGAGCAGCCCCTCCCCTCCTGCCTTCCGCTCGGTTCCCAGTTGAGTTGTGTCCCGGTGGCCACACGTAGCTTTGTTGGTTTCTGTTTTTGTGAGGGCTTCGTTTCACACACACAAAAACGACATGCCTGTTCTCAGGGTGGGGACTAGCAGGGTTCCCAGTAGCACAGGCCCAGCACCCCTGTTTGAAAGCTCAGGACCAGGAGGGCTTTGGATCTTGGGTTTTGGAATATTTGTGGGGTATGTCAGGGGAGGGATCCCAGCCTAAATACAAAACCCATTTATATTTCTTATGCACCTTCTACGCACAGCCCAAAGGAGGCCAAGTGTCCCTCAGGGACGTGGCATGAGCTGTGTTATGCACCAGAGTTTTGGTTGCCTGGAATTTTCCACATGTCAACACTCAAAAAGTGTCAGATTTGGACCATTTCAGACTTCAGATTTTTGGAGTAAGAGTGTCC
Source organism: Galagoides demidoff (assembly GCA_963574575.1). Classification (NCBI taxonomy): domain Eukaryota; kingdom Metazoa; phylum Chordata; class Mammalia; order Primates; family Galagidae; genus Galagoides; species Galagoides demidoff. Next base: position 13,115 of record CAUYQV010072830.1, read on the forward strand.
AACCTGTACTCAATCACTGTGTATTGACTTGGACCCCTTGGTTGGGGGGATGTGGAAAGTCTGTCACCATCCCTGCCTCCCTCAGGGACCTGGTGTACGCCCAGATGGTCAGGTGCCTGGGTGGGGTGGGAGTGGGAGCGACTGGCCCACTGGGCTCAGTCAGCACCCACTGGTGGGAAGGCGTGTGCTGTCATGGAGAGGGTGGGCTGGGAGGGGAACCCAGAGCCTGGCAGAGCTGGGCTCAGGGCAGTCGGGCCATAGCAGGACCTCGGCTTCGGGGCTGCCTTTGTTTGTGGAGGCACAGAAAACCAGGGTACAGTAAGCCTGGCCCTTGAGACATGAATTAGCCCTGCTGGGCAGCACCGGCCATGTGTTAGAGGGCCTTAAAGCTGAGCCATGAGGGTGCTAGGCAGAGGACGTTCCCAGAAGAGCTGTGGCCTGGTTGCCTGTGTGGCCACAGCCCTCCCCAGTGCATGGGGTGCTGCCTTCCTGCTCCCATTTCTGGTGCCAGCCGGCCACCATCCCAGCACCCCCACGGCTGTTCTCTGTGGGCAGCCTTGAGGGGCGTTTCTCAGCCCCTCCCTGCAGCTTCCCCCTGCTGCTGCCCCACCGGAGACACGCTGAGCTCAGGTGCTGTCAATGATTAACCTGGGCCTTCCTGGGTGTTGCCACCCGGCTCCCCCTCACCTGCTCTTGAACTGGAGCTAAAAGGGCATCTGGGAAGCACGAGTGGCCGGGAAGGACGCAGGGTGGGGCCTGACCTCCAGTTTCTCCACTTTGCTGCTCTCAGAGCTGCTGGAGGGAATGACTTGCCTAAGTCTTCCCTGTGTGATTCCATTTTTAAGATCCAACAATCTAACAGAGCTCTGGAAACTGTGCCAAGAGACCTTTAAATGTGCTTCCACGGGAGCCTGGGTCCCCAGCACCACACGGTCACTGAGTCTGTCCTGGCTCTTCTCAGGTCGCCTCCCCCTGTCCCAGCGCATTCCTCTTGCTGGCTCCTGCCCCAGTCAGGCTCCTCTCTGCTTCCCCAGGAGGACATGTGGGGAGTGATCCTCAGACGGAAACAACCTGGTCAACCTCAGAGTCTGCACACCAGGTTCTGTTTCTTCCTGGAGTGGGAGGCCCTCCTGGGGCGGGGCCCTACCAGGAGGTGCTTTGAGTCCAGGAGGAAGACGCCCAGGCTGGGGCACGTGTGCGCTCAGACTGAGAGCCGGGGAGGCTGGAGGCATCCCCTCTTCCAGGTCCAGACGCCTCTTCCCCTCTTCCTGGTGGGAGAGTGGGCCAGGTTTTCCAGGTTTGGGGTTTTTTCCTCTAATGACCTGGGTCAAGTTTAGACCGTGCCGAAGTTGGCAAGTCTGGGGAGAGGGTGAGGCTGGTCTGCAGGACCTGCCTGCCCCAGCGTTTCCCAGACTCCCTCTCCAGGAGGAAGCTGGGGCTCAGGGCACCCTGCAGCCTGTCCACGGCTCTCACAGTGGACTCCCTGGGGTCCAGCCCAGCCCTCCTGTCCACTGGGACCAGGCACTTTGACAGGTGGTGGTGTCGCTCCCCCAAACCCGGGCACCACCTCGTCAGGCTGGTGGCCCGGCCCCCCAGGGATGAAGGCCTCTGACTCCCACCTGCAGGCACAGCTCTCCATGCCCTTCCTTTCCCTCCTCTGAGAACGGCGACTCACATGGGCTGGGACTGTTGTGCGCACATGCCCTCTTCTCCGCAGCCCCAGCCTGAGTTCAGGCTCCAGACCAGGGCTGGCCAAGGCTGACACATCTCGCGGCCCTGCCGGCCCTGCAGCCCCTAGATCACCTGCCAGAGCCTGGCCTGGTCCTGGCCCCACTGGTCTCCTCACTACTGGCAGGAGGCCCGGGCCACACTCTGTGACAGATCTGGGCATTTCCTGGCCCTGGTGATCCCATTCCTTCCTGGTTTCTCTTTCCTGTAAGTTTGGGATGGCAATCTGGGTCTGTTTGGACACAGGCAGCCCTGCCCTTCATGTTTCAGGTTGTGGGAGGGATCAGGTGTGCACATCTCTATCCTGCTGTGCAGGTCCAGAAGAGGGGACAGTGGCCAGCTGAGGCACAAGGTGCTACTGCTCCTGGGGCTGTGATGGGGAGGACCTTCCTGACTCTAACAGGAGCAGCATAGCCCATGACTGGGAAAGGTTGCTGAAGGTGGCATGGGGAGCACATGTCAGATGCTGCCAAGAGGCCGACAGTCACGGGATAACTGACTTTGTGGGGACCTTACTGCCCCTGGCCGGGCAGGCCCTGGTTTCCCTGATGTGGCTTATCGGTTCTCATGACAACTGTGCAGTCTGGTGAGATATGACTTCTGGCCATGCTGCCTCAGCTGTCCTGTCTGAGCTTTGGGTCCCTCCCCCGAACACGAGGTAGGTTGGACTAAATCTCGATGTCTGGGACACCACGGGGTAGAGTTGGTGGCCAGCATGTGGAAGGAGGGTGCTGAGACAGCTCTCTGCTGTCAGACGGTCAGCAAGGAGCTCAGAGGGTGTCCCTCGGTCACTTGTCAGAGTCAGGTCAGCAGACAGGAGATGCCCAAGCTCTCTGCAGAGGTGGGTCTCCACGTCCCCAGCAGCTGGCTCTACATGGAGACGGCAGTGAGAGGCCTGGACCCCTGGACCTTCACTTGGCACCTGAGACGGCCTCAGTGTTCAGAGTGGCAGGGATGGTTTATAGAGCTTTCCTCCGGGGGTCTGAAAACGCCCGCTCAGTGCTCCAGGTCAGTGTTATCTCAGCTGTGCCCCCTGCAAAGTTCCCACCTGGCTCTTGGAGATCCCACCTCTTGTCTGGGAGACCTGGTAGGTCACCGTTGATGGGGGTCCACTGCCCTGTGCAGGGCTCCTGGACGCTGGTCCTCAGCTCTGGGCCTCTGAGAGCCCTTGCTCCTTCCTTGAACAAACTTTGTTTGCACCAGTACATACCTAGCCCTGTCTGAAGTGCCTCAGACACAGCAGTGAGTGAAACAAAGGTCCTTCTGATGGAGGAAACAGAGAATGATGATGGCTTTTGGAGGACAACGACGTCCACGTGCACAAAACGTGCTTAGGGGAGAGCTAGAGAGGTGAGAAGCAGCGTGTGGGTGTGGATGGTGTGATCTGAGTGGGGTCAGACGAGACCTTTGAGAAGAGCCCATCTGAGCAGGACTGGAGGCTGGCAGAGGAGCAGGCTGGGCAGACGTCCGAGGGGTGGGAGGTCCAGTGCAAAGGCCCTGCGGCAGCGTGTGCTTGGGGGCAGGAGATGAGGGCAGCGAAGTGGTGGGTGAGATCTGTGGGACCCCGGGGATCCTCCTGGGACTCCTGCTATTGCTCTGAGAGGAGGGCTCCTGTGAGGTTTGACACAGGCATGGTCCGAATTGTGCTGTGTCAGAGCTGCTTTGACAGCTGTGTGGAGTTGATGTGCGGACCAGTGAGGAGTGGGAAGCTCATGAACCAGGGCGATGGGGATGGGGACAGTCAGAGCACTCAGCCCCAAGGTGTGAAGAAGGGGCAGTGGGACGTGGGGACGCTGATTACCAGGGACTTGCAGGGCTGAGGCATCTCTGCTGGGAAGGCAGGCGCTGTGACTGGTGGCCTGGGCGCTGCGGGTGGGGGGAGAAAGCTCTGCTGCTGATTTCAAGGAGTTTACTATGGGTTAGCAGGAGCAGTAGAAGAATAGGATGATGGTGGTCCTGGGAGACAGAGGGCAGTTCTTCTGGTGGGTCCTGCCCTGGGGGTGAGCATGGGGGCTGGCAATCTGGAGCCTCAGGGGCCTTCACAGGCTGGGAAGGTTTTAAGCTGAGAAGGTTTTCTCTCTCTCTTATCTTTATATGTAGTGATAGATTTATTGAGCTATAATTCACAATACCAAACAGGTCACCCACTTAATGTGTACAGTGTGATGGTTTCTCCTATATCACTTCCCTGACTCGCGCTCACAGCCAAGGGTAGCTAGTAAAGAATTTGTCCCTTCGAACCCCTGCGAGTGTATAACAGTGGTGTTAATTGCATCCTGATGTGTGTCCATCAGCACTGTTTATCCCAAGCCTTCTCTCACCCCACTGAGCCCCCCAGCCTCTGTCACCCGACCTATGTTCCATCTCTGGGCATTTTAGACACTGGGCACAGGTGGAATCCTGAGGCATATGGCCTTTTGCAGCTGGCTTCTCTCACCCAGCAGACGGTCCTTGAGGTCTGTAGCAAGTGTCAGACTCTCCCTCCTTTGTAAGGAGGATAATACCCCACTGTGTGTCCACCACTCAGCCCTGGGTGGAACCTGGGTTGTTTCCACTTCTTGGCTGTTGAGAATGACCCCACAATAAACACTGGGAAATAAAAAATGAACAATGAGGAAGCAGCTCTGGGTGTGTCTGGGCAGTGAGGCCAGGCCTCAGGCTGCTGAGCTCTGTACAGGAAGAGAGGGCGCTTCCCAGGCGGAGGCAGCCCCTGCCAGAGCTTCTGGAGACCCTCAGGGTGTCTCTGTGGGACGGTGGCCTGCGTGACAGAGGGCCCCAGCAGGAGGCCTCTTGTTCTAGCCTGAGTTTCCTGTCCTGGCAAGACAGAGTACCTCATGGTCTCTGTGGGTGCAGGACCCCTGCCACCCCAGCCTCTTCCCTGGCCACATGGCCCACCGGGCTCTGAAGCCACGTTCACTGAAGGCCCCATGGCCAGCTTGGCAGAGGAGATGCGGCTGACCCAGAAGCTCCTGCTGAGTACCTTCTCTTGCCTGAATAGGAATTCAAAATAATTATTTTAAAGAAGCTCAGTGACAGGCGCAGTGCCTGTGGCTCAAAAGGGTAGGGCGCTGGCCCCATACGTTGGAGGTGGTGGGTTCAAACCCAGCCCCAGGCCAAAAAACAAAAAAGAAAGCCCATGGGGGTTATGGAACAGCATTAAATAACCAAACACATGCACATTTCCACATATTATGGAAATCTAAGGAGAAAGAAAGAGAGAGAAAGCTTATTTAAAGAAACAATGTCTGAAAACTTCCCACATTTTGGAAGAGAGATGGACATCCAGATTCATGAAGCTCAAAAATCCCAGTACAGGTACAACCCAAAGAAATCTTCATCCAGACGAATTATAACCCAGTCATGAAGGCAAAGGCAGAGAGAATTTGACAGCAGCAAAGAGAAGTGATATGTCACAGACGGGAGATAAGCAGGAGATTTCTCAGCAGAAACGTTGCAGCCCAGGAGAAAATGAGCTAGAGGAAATGGGATGATATACTCAAAGTGCCGAAAGAAAAAGAAAAGTCTGCCAACCAGAAATACCGTCCCTCAGAAATGAAGGCACAATGAAGGCTCCCCCCCACCCCCAAATCTGAGGGAGCTCACACCAGCAGATCCGTGTCTCAGTCCAGTTGAGTTGGTATAAAGGACACCTGAGGCCGGGTGATTTATAAAGGAAAGAGGTTTGTCCATCTGTGGATCTGCAGGCTGTAGAGGCAGCGTGGGGCCAGCTCTGCCCCTGAGGAGTTATCTGCTTCTACTCACGGAGGAAGGTGCAGGGAGCCTGTGTGTGCAGAGACCACACGGGTGGGGAGGGCAGGATCCTCACTGCCAGTTTCTGTGAGATCTAATGAAGTGAGAACTCAGTCATTGCCTTGGGGACAGCACCCAGTCATTCATGAGGGACCCACCCCATGGGCCAAAGACTTCCCATTGGGCCTAACCAACACTGGGGATCAAATTTCAACATGAGGCTCAGAGGGGTCAAACAACCCAAACTACTTTACCTGCCTTATGATAAATGCTGGAAGTGTTTGGCTCACATCTGTAATCCCAGCACTCTGGGTGGCTGAGGCAGGCGGATCTGTTCCACTTGGGAGTTAGAGACCAGTCTGAGAAAGAGAGAGACCTCACCTCTCTTTCTGAGGCAGCCAAGTGTGGTGGCGCCTATAGTCCCAGCTACTAAGGAGGCTGAGGCAGGAGGATCACTTGAGCCCAGGAGTTTGAGGTTGCTGTGAGTTGTGTGTGACATCATGGCACTTGACCTAGGGCAGCAGAGTAAGACTCAGTCTCAAAAAAAAAGAAAAAAAAAAGGAAAAGAAAAGAAAAGAAATGATAAAGGGAGTTCTTCAATGGGAAAAAAATACTAATTGTCACCATGAGACATATGAAAATATAAAATCTACTGGTAAAGGTAAATATACAATCAAATTCAAATACCCTAATACTGCAATGTGCCTAAATCTCTTTTAATGCTAATATAAAGGTTAAAGACAAAAAAATTAAAAATAAAAACAAATATAGCCATAATATTTTCTTAGGTGCTTTGGGGGCACATAACTATATAAACAAATATTAGCAGAACTAACAGGAGAAATAGCAATACGATTATAATAGGGGGCTTCAGTACCCTATTTTCAATAATAGAAAAATCAGCCTGATAGAAAATCGATCAAGAAACAGTCAGTTTGAACAACACTGCGGACCAGACACACACGTACAGGGGATTCCTCCCAACACATTTTAGACATTGATTTTGTATCCTGTAACTTTACTGAACTAGTTTATTTGTTCTAACGGTGTCGGCAGAATCTGTAGCATTTTCTATACGTAAGATCATGTCATCTGCAAACAGAGGAAATTTAACTCTTCCCCTCTGGTTTCGGTGCCTTTTATGTCTTCTTACTTCATTGCTCTGGCTGGGATGTCCAGTGCCCTGTTGAACAGAAGCGCAGACGGTGGGTATCCTTGTCTTATTCCTGTAAACTTTTCACTGGTGAGTATGACATTAGCTGTCCATTTGCCACATATGTGTGTCATCACACACATGCACGTAACTGTAGGAAGTTATGGACATGTTAATTGTGGTGTCACTTCACAATGTGTATGCTTATCAAACGTAACTTTGTGAGCCTTAAGTATAATGGAAATTATTCCTAAATTTATACTTTGTGTAATTCAAACGGAAATGTTGAACTCATTCAAATTTATGTATTAACCATATTGCCCATTAAAATGACACCATTGAACCTTCTTGGAAAAGACATGGTTTGGGTGTTTTTCTCAATTGAGGTTGGCTTCTGACAATCCTCCTTTCTTGATTTTCTATGTGACCTGTATAGGGCATCTGTGTATCACTAGGGTGAGGGGCACTCATGGACGCCCCAGGCTCCTCACCCCCAGGGGGAGCTGACCTTGTCACGGGCTCTCTCTGCCACCCGTCAGTGTGGCTTAGTTTAGCCAGGAAGGACATCAGGTCTGTCTCGCGCCCAGGGTAAGAATTGTGCCATGCTGTACTAATGGACTTTCATTTGCACAGACCCTGCATTGAGGGGACCACTGGGAAAGGGACTAGATTTGCTTAGGAGCTGTGTGTTCCGGGCAGAAGGTCTTTTTTCTTTTTGGAGAGGAAGTTGGGAAAATGCCAAGAGGAATCGTGCTGTTGGACAGTTTAGACCTGGATGGTCTCACAGAGGTGACTTTGCTGAGGAACAGCCTGCGGGACTTAGGAACAGCGTGACCTCCCATCAGTGCAAACCCAGGCAGCACCCTGCCCTCCAAGGCCTCCCTCCCAGCCAGCCACAGGGAGCTCTGGCTTCATTGTGTCCCATCACGCTCTGTAGTTCTTGGTGGTCCTGTTGTCATGCCTGCGGGTCCTCGCCTCCCTGCAAGGCCATCTCTGACTCCTGCTCCCACCTGCCATTGCTGCCTGGCTCTCCGCTGGGCAGAACTGCCTCTTTGTTTTCCCAGAGCTCTCTAACCAGGGGGAGGCCCTGCCAGGCCCCTTACTGCTGTATGTGTGGTGGGCTGTACTCGGGGTTTGGGCAAGTAACCCATCAGGTGGGCATTGACGGTCTTCAGTGTTAAAAGCTTGAGCGTGGTTCTCTAATGTCCCTGCGCTATCAAGAGTCCCACCCTCTGCTTTGGGCCCAACCCCCAGGTGCTGTATGAGCTGCTCCTCAGAATATGGTGCCGGGACCAGCAGCATCACTGGGAACTTATCAGAAGTGTGAATCCTTGGCCCCTCCCTGGGCCTACTGTGTCAGAATCTGCAAGTGGACAGCACCTCGAGGGCATGTGTGAGGTGTCCTCTGAGGAAGATTACAGAACTTTCCTCCCCATCACTTGTATACGATTAGTCCATCTCTGCTGCCCTCATTGCTCTGATTTGAATACAAAGCCAGATTTGGGTCATATGATCCCACAAGCTGTAGTCTACACGGTAGACTGTGCTCCTCCCTCACAGGCATCTGTTCAGGGGCCACCAGGGAGGAGGGGTGCCGAGGGCTGTCCCGGGGAGAGTGACGGAGACAAGATGTCTTGAAAAGCACTGCGTCCCTGCTGGTTATGTGTGGGTGGTTCTGAGTGTGCACGCGTATGTGTTTGTGTGTGCGGCATGCATCAGCGTGTGCCCGTGTGAGTGTGTGTGAGTGCTACTATGTGGCTATATGTTTGAGTGTCAAGAGCATCCCTGTGTGAGTGTGAGCGTGTGGGCAGGTGTGTGTGTGTGCACAGGTGGCTGTGTGAGGCTGCTGTGCGAGTGTGTAAGAGTGCATGAATGTGCAGTCTGTGTGGCATCACTGTGTGAGTGTCAGGAATTAGGGCAGGGAATTGGATTAGTGATAACCAGCACGGTCATCTCTGGAGACTCTCCACCAGGCCGCCGCCGAGCCTGGCACATGGCACAAAGCATCTCATTCCTCCTTCCGGGTCTGTGCGAGAGTGTTGGCCTGAGAGTGCCCTTTGCCTTGGGCCAGTCCCTTACCCTTGCTGCTCAAATTTCCCCAGTACCAGTGGATCCTTTTAGGATTAAATAAAGTAACCCTGGGAAACCTCTTAGCTAAAGGCCTCACGTTTTTCATAAGCTCTCCGTGGGCATTAGTTCTGATTGTTCAATCCTTAAGGCATTAGTTCTGATTGTTCAATCCTTAAGGCACTCCCAAGGGAGTTATTTGGCTTTACTTTATCGTGGAGGAGAATGAGGCAAAGAGTTAAAGGGACTTATCCAAAGTCACACAGTTAGGGTGAGGAGGAGGGGGATCTGAACTCAGCCTGACTCGAGAGCCTCAATCTTTCCCCGCTCCTCTATGGACATCCACGTCTGTGGCTGTGTCCACATCTGTGTCTGTGTCTAAGTCTGTGTTCTGTGTCTGTGTCTAAGTCTGTGT
>CAUYQV010072833.1:0-14907 GCA_963574575.1 Galagoides demidoff
GCTACTTGGGAGGCGGAGGCAGGAGACTCGCTTGAGCCCAGGAGTTGGAGGTTGCTATGAGCTGTGATGCCATGGCACTCTACCCAGGGGGATAGCTTGAGGCTCCGTCTCAAAAAATAAAAAATAAAAATAAAAATAAAATAAAAAAAAAAAGAAAACTGTCTCTCCCAATATAGTATATAACTCCAAGGAGGATAAAGTAGAGAAAGGGATGGATAAGAAGAGATGCCTTACATTCTGGGATATATGGCTCCATTACTCTACGCTCTGTGGTCAGAGTCTGAGTCTAGTACATGCTGGAGAATGCAAGTTTTCCTGTTTTGCACTGTGATGTTTTGCATATTTGTGACCTACTCCCCCATCTATATGTTGAAATCCTAACCCTAAAGGTGAAGGTGTTAGGAGATGAGGACTTGGGGAGGTGGTTAGGTCATGAGAATAGAACCCTCATGCTTGGGATTAGTGGTCTTATAAAAGAGGCCCGAGAGTGAGCTAGCCCCTTCCATCAAGTGAGGACAGAGCTTCTGACACAGCTTCCACAAACTAGAAAGCGGGCTCTCATCAGATGTCAGATTTGTTGGTGCCTTGATCTTGGACCTCCCAATCCCCAGAACTGTGAGAAATAAATTTCTGTTGTTTATAAGCTCCCCAGTCTATGGAATTTTATTATGGCAGCCCAAATGGACTAAGACATACATTTTCTGAAAAATGGTCTAAAATTTACCTTAGATTCCTTAAGATGCTGGTTTTTAACTTTTGTTTTTAGCAGTGGAACTTTTTTCCATACAAAAACTCACATAACTCTACCTTAAGTTTTTGTTGTCTTTTTGTTGTCTGGCAAATAGTTCAGTGTTTGTGGAAGCACGACAATGCCCAGTGATTTGTAAAGCACTACATGCACAGGTCATAATTCTCTTTCACTCTCACCCTTGTAGTCATACTAAACTACTGCAGAATACCACAAGGCGAAAGCTTAGAAGGTCCTTAACTCAGGAACCTGGAGCAGGAGGCTCAATAAATCAATTCGCAGGTAAATCTTCACCTAAGGAGTTCAGTAAGTGATCTCTTATACCTGTTTTCAGGCCAGTTTAAGCCCTGGATTAGGTACTTCTTAAATATAGATGAACAACAGAAAAATAAAAAAGCATATGAGCCCTATGAAGCAATGTAACCCTCCAAGGAGACAGGGAGACTTACCCTGAAAACTCTAATGAAGAACATACCTGTGAAAGAATATTAGGTTAAACCAGATGACACCACTATCCTTGTTGGTCAAAATGATCAAATATGAACTATTTTATATGGTTCAACCTAATAAATTCTATAGGAAACCAACACAATTGGTTCAAGTTTTGCTTCACAAATTAATGAAACCAATGATAACCTTCAAAAATTCTTTTAGGAAAAAGGGAAAAGGTCAAAATGAGAAGAAAGGCAGTGCCTGTAGCTCAGTTGGCAGGGTGCCAGCCACATATACTGAGGGTGGCGGGTTCAAACCCAGCCCATGCTTTGGTTGACAACTACAACTAAAAAATAGCCGGGTGTTAGCCAGGCTTTATTGGGGGGCACCTGTAGTCCCAGCTACTCGGGAAGCTGAGGCAAGAGAATCACCTAAGCCCAGGAGTTGGAAGTTGCTGTGAGCTGTGACACCACAGTACTCTATGAAGGGCGATAAAGTGATACTCTATCTCTAAAAAAAAAAAAAAAAAAACCTGGGTGTTGTGGTCGGTGCCTGTAGTCCCAGCTACTTGGGAGGCTGAGACAAGAGAATGGACTAATTCCAAGAGTTTGAGGTTGGATGTCATCACTCTACCCAGGGTGACAGCTTGAGACTCAAAAAAACAAACAAACAAACAAACAAAAACCCCAAGACTATTTCTTTGAAATAAGAAAGCTCAATGTAGGCAGCGCCTATAGCTCAGTGGGTAGGGCACCAGCCACCTACACCCAGGCTGGCATGTTTGAGCCTGCTAAATAGCAATGACAACTGCAACAAAAAAATAGCTGGGCCTCGTGGCAGGCGCCTGTAGTCCCAACTTCTTGGGAGGCTGAGGCAAGAGAACTGCTTAAGCCCAAGAGTTGGAGTTGGAGGATGCTGTGAGCTGTGACACCATGGCACTCTACTGAGGGTAACATAGCGAGACTCTGCCTCAAAAAAAAAAAAAAAAAAAGAAAGCTCAATGTAGAACAATCTAAAAATTCAAGTTTAATTGAATTACTACACATCCATTAAATTGAATTACTACACGTCCATTAAATGAAATACGTACGGTCACTGAAACTGATGCTGACAAAATGAATGCTGACAGTTTTCAATGATATGAGACAATATTCATGATAAAGTAAGCAAAAGTACACTAATGACAATTATGGAGATTAGGCACGGGAAAAGGAAAATACACTAAAAGGTCACAGTAGTTATCTGTGGGTGGCAGAGTTACGGGAAGAAGTTATTATCTTCTTATTATACTGAGCATGTTTTTTTTTTTTTTTGTTAACCCACTAGAAATCTGCTAAAATAGATTACATTTTATAACTAGAAAAACAAATGCTTAAGTCCCTTCTACTCTGAAGTCTCTTGGCCTTCTTATTACCTAATTACCTTGACCCACTTGCCAGGTAGTCATCGATATCCCTTCTCTCAAGGATTTTTATTTAACAAAGAAACTCATGAAAATTTTTTTAAAACTTAAAAATTCAACTTGTATTTTCTATAACAGATTTTTAGGCAAAGCAGGTTGCTAATAAAAAGAGAGTTGGTATGCCTTGAATTCTGAAGGTCAATTCATAGAGCAGGCGGCCACTTTCCTCATCTGTCAAAATGTAGCCCAGTTTTATACACAGACATCAAATATATTCTCTGCTTCCTTCCAAGTGTAAGAAAAGCAAATATAAATAGTAAGCTAAGTAATTTTACAAGTTTTCATAAATCAGTTTTAAAACTCCTAGAAAAATGTACACACACCTATCCTTATGTTCCAGGTTTGGTCCCTAGTCTGTATGAATCTCACTTTGGACCTTTCCTTTATGTCCATCTTAGTACATGATATAACAGAATATCATCGAGTTCCACAAGACACTATTAGATAAGGGTGGAAGGTTCAAACCCATCCCTGGCCAAACTGCAACAAAAAATAGCCAGGTGTTGTGGTGGGCACCTGTAGTCCCAGCTACTCGGGCACCTGTAGTCCCAGCTACTCGGGAGGCTGAGGCAAGAGAATCGCCTAAGCCCAGGAGTTGGAGGTTGCTGGAAGCTGTGATGCCACTGCACTCTACTGAGGGCAATAAAGTGCCTGGCCTCAATTGTTCTACATGAAGGAAAGATCCTATCTCTTTCTTGATTTGGATGTGACTAATAATGCTACACAAAACAGAACAACAGCATTATTCGTAATGTTACAGCACTGTCATATCATGATCTTTTTTTTTTTTCGGTTTTTGGCCAGGGCTAGGTTTGAACCTGCCGTCTCCGGTATATGGGGCTGGTGCCTTACTCCTTGAGCCATAGGCACCTCCCAATATCATGATCTTGAAGCACTTTTATTCTCCTCTATTAAAACAAGAAGAGCATATATTCAAATTCTTTTCAACAAATGGTGCTGGGATAATTGGATATCTATGTACAATAATGGACCCCTACTTCATAACCTATACAAAAATTAACTCAAATGAATCAAAGACCTACAAGTAAGAGCTAAAGCAATAAAACTCTTAGAAGATAACATAGGCATAAATCTTCATGATTTTGGTTTAGGAGTAGGTTCAAAAGACAACAGATGTCATAAAAGCACAAACAGCAAAAACATAAGCTGGACTTCATCAAAATTAAAAACATTTGTGCTTCAAAGGATACTATCAAGAAAGTGAAAAGAATTCTTTGTGAATTCTTGTGAAAAGAATTTCACAATCCAAACAATTGAAAAAAGTGTTTGAAAATTTCATATTTGATAAGGGACTTAAATCTAAAATATGTAAAGAATGCCTGCACTCATTAATAAGAACACAAATAACCCAATTAAGAAATAAACAAAAGATATAAATAGACAGTTCTCCAAAGAAGATATACAAATAACCACCATTAGCCATCAGAGAATTGCAAATCAAAACCATACTGAGATACCTCTTCACTCTCACAAGGATGGCTGGGGGGAAAAAAACCAAAACAAATAGTAGATGGGAAAATGGAACCCCTCACACACTGCTGGTGGGAAAGGAAAATGGTGTGATCACTTTGGAAACAGTCTGGCAGTTACTCAAAAGGTTAAACCCACCTAGAGTTAGCATGTATAGCAGAAATTCCATTCCTAGGTGTATAGCCAAGAAAACTGAAAACCTATGTCCACCCAAAAATATGTACACAAATGTTCATACAGCATTATTCATAATAGCCAAAAAGTGGAAACCACTCAAAAGTCTCTCAAGTGATGAAAAAAGAGAATGAAGTATATTCATTATGTGGAATATTATTCAGCAATAAAAAGTATTGATACATGCTAGAATGTAACATACATGAACCCAGTCACAAAGACTACATATTGTATGATTCCATTTATACCAAGTTTCTGGAATAGGCAAACTCAGAAAGTCAACAGTTAGAGTGGTGGTTGCCTAAGGCTGGGAGGTTGGTGAGAATTGGGGAGTAATTGATAATGGGTATAGTGTTTCTCTTGGGGGTGATAAAATGTTCTATCATTAGATAGTGGTGATAGTTGGATAATTCTAAATATGTTTATTAAAAACCACAGAACTGTATACTTTAAATGGGTAAACAATATAGTAAGTTAATTACATCCTAATAAAGCTGTTATTAAAAAAGGTGGAGTAATCAAGTAGCATAATATAAAATTTAATCATGAATCTAGAAAAGGAAAAATTTCTCTATATGAAACTTATGTACTATCCTGGTTGATATAACAAGCTTTCTAAAAAATCTCAATATTCTGCTAAATGATAGTGCTGATTTTGTTCAGTGCTTAGCAATTTGGAACTGTGACCATCAATCATGGCCAAGTCAACAATCATGTACTAAAAAGCTATCTCCCTTTTCAAATGCAGTTTTTACTCAGTGAAAAACAAAATACAACAGGGAAACTAATATGATATGAGGTAGGGGAAAACTGTGAAAAGACTAGAAGTTAAAAGACCTGGTTTGGGGCTGGGTGTGGTGGCTCATGCCTGTAATCCTAGCACTTTGGGAGGCCAAGGCAGGAGGATCCTTTGAGCCAGGAGTGTAAGGTTGCAATGAGTTATAATGATGCCACAGCACTCTAGCCCAAGTGACAAAGTGAGACCCAATCTCCAAAAAAAAAAGAAAAAGAAGACGACCTGGTTTGATGTTAGAGCCTCACCGTTTACTGACCACATGATCTTAAGTTTATCATTTTATCTTTCTCAGGTTTAGTTTCTTCACTGGAAAAATAGAGATGAAAATCATTGCCCTACTTACCTCACAGGGATGTTGTAAGGATAAAATTAGAGGGGCCCGTGAATGTGTTTTGCAACCTATTTCCCAAGTGTATATATAAATACAATATTTATGTTTTAGCAGAAGATTGCTTGGGTTTGATTTCAGAATTCAAGCTAATTTGCTTCCAATTTTTTATTCAACATAATTTTTTCCTGCCTAATTATAATATGCTATCCCATCCTTCCTTTCATTCCTTCCCTTTTCAAAAAATTCTAAAATGTACAAATTTTCCTCCCAATACTGAATAATTCCTAGGAGATCAGATAATACTTTTCTTTAAGACAGTGTTCCAAACTGTTTCTTGACTGAAAGTAATCAATAAGATATCACTTTTTAAAGGTCCCATGGCTAAGTGAGTTTGGAAAATACTGGACTGGCTCGGTGCCTGTAGCACAATGGTTCTAGCACTAGCCACATACACCAAAGGTAGTAGGTTTGAACCTAGCCCAGGCCAGCTAAACAACAGCAACAGCTAAACAACTGCAACAAAAAATAGCCAGGCATTGTGGCAGGAGCCTGTAGTCCCAGCTACTTGGGAGGCTGAGGCAAGAGAATCACTTAAGCCCAAGAGTTTGAGGTTGCTGTGAGCTGTGACACCACAGCACTCTACTGAGGGCAACATAGTAAGACTCTGTCTCAAAAAAAAAAAAAAAGAAAATACTGGACTAAAGTTAAACAAAAGACTCTTCTAAGCCTTTATTACAACACTATGTGTGCTGAATCTTAAAGATGAATATAATATTCTGTGTTTTCCACTGTATATGGCCCCCTTTTCTTAGGTAGTGTTCCTCAAAACAGTTTGAAAATGGTTATTTCAGATAAGCATGGGATACACAAACATACACACATAGTAGAACCTCTGTACTCTGAGATTCTTAGAAAGAAAAACAAGATTCCAAATACTAAATGATTTTTTTAATGTTGGCTATTGCTAGTAGCAAATTAGATATATAAAGATTTGTGATTATTCAAGCAGATCATTAGGCCTCCATTCAAAGTATTATAGCCAAAAACTAATGGGACAATGCAGCAGCAGTCACATACTCAAATCTCTTCACCTTTAAGCAATAACCACTGGGAAAAGCTATTGGTTATGAGACAGTGAGAGGCAATGGAAGAGCATCTTTACATTCCAATGTTTCAAAAAACACTGTGCTGGCCCAGAAAATGAAATATGTAAACTGAACTTGACCCCTGGGCCACAAATTTCAATCCATTGCTTATAAAGTGCTTTACTAAGTTCCTAGCATACCAGCAAAAAGAACTATTCATTTGTGTAGGTATTCATGCATTCACTCATCTTTATGGTCACCTTCTATGTGCTAATCACTGCTACTTTTATCCTCTTTTTAAAATCCTGTCTTATCACTAGACTGGCCGGACTGGCAGAGATGACATATAAAAAGATACTGTAATAAGTTAAGACTTTGGTGGAATTATAAATAAAGTATTGTTAGATCACAGGAAAAAAAGGTAAATAGAAGTGGAAAATCAGAGAAAATAAGAGGGTATTATATGCAAAAGGGATTAATATTGTCATTGTCAAAAGCATGTAAAAACCAAAGAAAGTAAAAGACAGCTTGGTTTGACAAGATTACAGAGTTCCTAAGGATGCACATACTGGGAAACTCATTTATTCAGTGCCAGGAGCTGTACTTAGTTTTGGGAATAGTTAAAATAAGTAAAATACACTTCTTTTTCAAATTTCAGATTAAGGGTACATATGATTAGGTTATACTGTTTGCGTTTGTTAGGTAAAGTCCAAGTTGCTGTTAAGCCCTTCACCCAGGAGGTGTGCTCTGTACCCCTACATTCCCTTCTGTCAAGAAGTGAGTCTGGTGGTAACAGTGGATAAACGCTATGATAGATACTTGTATAAGATGCTGAGGGAGCATAGTGCTGACTTTGGTGTAAGGCCTTGCAGGCCACGTGATGAAGGGTTTTGGACTAGGTCATGTATGGTGGTTTGGCTCACACCTGTAATCTTAGCACTCTGGGAGGCAGGTGTATTGCTTGAACTCAGGAATTTCATACCAACCTGAACAAAAGCAAGACCCTATCTCTACTAAAAATAGAAAAACTTGAGCAGCGCCACTAGCTCAGTGGGTAGGGCGCTGGCCACATACACCAAGGCTGGTGGGTTCCAACCTGGCCTGGGACAACTAAAACAATAATGATAACTGCAACAACAACAATAAAAGAGAGCAGCTGGGCATTGTGGCGGGCACCTGTAGTCCCAGCTACTTGGGAGGCTGAGGCAAGAGAATTGCTTGATCCCAGGAATTTGAGGTTGCTGTGAGCTGTGACATGATGGCACTCTACCTAGGGCAACCACTTGAGACTCTGTCTCAAAAAAAAAAAAAAAAAGAAAGAAAGAAAGGAAGAAAAAGAAAAACTAGCTGGGCATTATGGTGCACACCTGTAGTCCCAGATAGTTGGGAGACTGAGGCAAGAGGACTGCTCAAGCCCAAGAGTTTGAAGTTGCTATGTTATGATGACACCAGAGCACTCTACTCAGAATGACAGAGTGAGACTCTGTCTCAAAAAAGATAAAATAAAATGAAAAAAATGAAGGTTTTGGACTTTATCCTAAATTTTAAGAAGCCCTGAAGTTTTTCAGGAAAGCAAGTGACATGATCAAATTTACACCTTAGAAAGAAACTAACAGAAGTGTGAAAAGCAGGGGAGAGACAGAAGGCAGCAAATGGGTTTTTGCCAATAATCCAGTCTATAACATTAACTGCAAACTAGGTCCAGATTATAATAAAAAGAAACAAACCACGGCCGCGCCCGTAGCTCAGTGGGTAGGGCACTGGCCACATGCACTGAGGCTGGAGAGTTTGAATCCAGCCCAGGCCAGCTAAAGTAACAATGACAACTGCAACAACAGCAGCAGCAACAACAACAACAACAAAAATAGCAGGGCATTATGGTGGGCACCTGTAGCCCCAGCTACTTGGGAGGCTGAGGCAAGAGAATTGCTTAAGCCGAAGAGTTTGAGGTTACCATGAGCTATGATGCCACAGCATTGTACCCAGGGTGACAGCTTGAGACTCTGCCTCAAAAAAAAGAAAAAGAAAGAAAGAAAAAGAAACCAGACCATTCCAAAAAATTATATTCTACATATGAAGAACTGAGAAAATAGACAGATCTCACACACTGAATCCATCTTCAATGAATGACACAGTCAGGCAAAGAAAGAAGTTGTCACCTGCAGCCCATTCCACTCTCCTCTTCCCCAACCCCCACTTTTGGTTCTCCACTTCTGAAATTTCTGTGTGTCAGGGTTTGAGGTATTCTAAATGTATACAAAGGTGAGTTGAAAACTGAGAGGGTAACTGCTTCCAGGATATTTATAAACAGCTTAGTACCCTGGACTATCTTTCACAACCTATAACAGACAAAACAGATATTTAAGCTGTTATGTAGGAAAGACTCTGGGAAGGTAAAAACCTGAGAATGTACAAGTTAGTTGACTTTTCAAAGGCAAATCAAGAAGAGTTTAAATGAGTTATCAAAGTCATACCTTCTTCCAAGGACATGTAATCTCATTGGGGTCTTTCCATCTCTGATCTGTAAGAAAAGCTCTCTTGCTAGTAAGCTAAGAAATGACCCTATTTCTCCAACCTAATACAGAAAACTACTATGGAACACTGTAAACTCAAAATAATCTCTTGGAAAAATCCTTATGACTTCAGGGTGCCTACGAAAGGTTTATGATTTGCTGAACAGAAAATCATGTAATCTAGGGAGAGGTATAATTTAAAGAAGGAAGGCTTGTTTTTTCCTCCCCTTCACTGTTTTCACAACTTGAGGTCTATAAAGATAAAATACTATTTCAATACTAGTAAACTAATAACTTAGCCTTAAAGAAACTTTATGTCAAGACATTCCATTTGTGAAGGTATTTTATTTCCAAATAAATTTTTTCCATCAAAAAAATAAATGTCTTGCTTTATAGGACAATCATGTGATTTTATATGCAGTCAGACAATTACGTTCATGAACTCATCCTAGAAAAAGTACCTCACTGCTGAATATCACTATGGTCACCTTTAAAGTATTTGCCATTTGGTGATTGTAGTGATATTGAGTGATAAAGTATGTAGCACTTTTTATAGGATTGAGTTTGCAAACTTAATTGTCCAGTGTGTCCATGTACTATGCATATACTTTAATATAACAATGATTTACCTAATCTATTAATAATATAAGCTCTAAAAGCAAGACATTGTTTTCTGAGGGCCACATTTAAAAGTCTTTATACTAACCACTGGTCCTAATAAAGTGGAGTCCCTAAAGGAGCAGCACATTTCTGAGTCTTGAAGACCAACCCTGAAGCTATTGCTTTATTGGGGGAAGGGAAGAATATATGACATTATGTCATTATTCACTCAGATGATGAAGAAGAACTTAAGCATATTTTTCTAGATACCTTGTTCTATGAATTTCTTTAATTTGATTACAGTGGTTTAAACAGTAGACTTAGCATTTATTGAGACCTTCCTCCCAAATGGTGGCATTTCTGGTTTAAGCCAGCTAGGGTTGCTGGTGCTGTTTAGAAATCCAAAGCAATCCAAGTGTAAGTTTAAACTGGAAATTGGGTCAAAATAAAAACTGTGATGCTACAGGCTAAGCACTGGCAATTTTCAACCTTTGGGGCTGCTAAGTCTCCCAAATTGCCTCCCAGAGAAATGAGAAGCACTCATCTAGATCTAATAGTGGGCATCTCTCTCTGAACAGGCAGGACTAGGGTAGATCTCAAAATCTAAAAATGTTAATAAATGAATCTCAGCTATCTCTTTCAGGACTAAGGGGGTAAAATGCAGAATTTTTATAATTATGAATTTTACATTTGTGGAACCCCTGTTCAACCAATAGCAATCCCCCCCACACACATATGTAAGAATAACAGCAAAATAAGAATAACAAATAATGGCTAATATTTTTATTAGTGCTAATATTTTTATGTGCCAAGCACTATGCTAACTACAATGTATGTATTATGCTTTACCTCATTTAATAATCCAGAACCTCTTAAACCTTTTTCAATAGGTATTTCCTTTACTCTATTGTACACATGTGGGAGGTAGTAGAGCCTAAGTGTGTTTCCACTATGTTAAAACTGCCTTTGCCCATTCAAAACGCCTCTGTATAGCTTTTTAGCTTGAGTTATAATCAGTTCAAGTCACAATCTTTAGTACAATCTCAGCACATTTAAAAAAAAAATGAATTTCTAGAAGTAGTAAAAAAAAAAAAAATACATAGTAGATCCTCTGTAAGTTGACCACCCAAGGGAATGCAACAAACTGGTTAACCTACGGAGGTGGGCAATATAAAAAACTAGGCCAGCTGTACTGATATATACATAGAGTGTATGTTGGTCGATGAAAATTAGATTAACTTCAGGAGGTGGTCCTTGTAGGGAGATGGACAACTATCGAGGTTCTACTGTATTTGTAATAAAAGCAGTAAAAAGATCTCTTACAACAAAGGAAAATAAATACCATGATTAAAATTATTTTAATCTGACTGGTCAGATTCCATGTTATTTATAATAAACAGCAAAAGGTCTCCTGACCACAAGACCAAATAACTATATTGTATTACGTGTATCTGCAAAATGCTAAATTAAGGCACCCAACAAGCAAGTAGAACTATGCAGTTATACTTATCCTACAGATTTTCACAAAGCCAAGTTGAGGATAATGCATTATAAAAGCCTGTACAAAGTTAATTTAGTCAAATGCAGTCTGCCTTTACAAACTCAAAACTATACCCTATAGCCAAACAGCCAATTTCTCCTCAAATACTTAAGTGAAGTTTTGAAATTTATTATAGCCATGTAAAACATAAAACTATGAGCTAGGGGTCTAATTTGAGTAATTTAGAAAGTGTTCATATCATTCACATCATAATTTGCTATCCTTGAAGATAATTTTGAAAATCTCATTATTTTCTTCTTTAAATGAGTGCTTAACTATTTATTTGATGATGACTAATAATTTTTGTAAAGCATTAATAAGTTCAAGGGCAAGAATCAAACTTGAATCTCCAAACTGCTTACGGGAGGTTTTAGCAAGTTGGGAATGTAGTAATACAACAGGAACAACCAGGGACTGATTATCCATCTACTGTACTAAAAAATCAGAAGGCTGGAAGTGGTGGTTCAGCACTTTGGGAGACCAAGGAAGGACTGTTTGAGTGCAGGAGTTCAAGACCAACTTGAGCAACATAGCAAGACTCCATCTCTACCAAAAAATTAAAAAATTAGCTAGCTGGGTGGTACATGCCTACATTCGCAGCTATAGGGGAAGTTGAGGCATGAGGATCACTTGAGCCCAAGAGTTTAAGGTTGCAGTCAGCTGTGATAATGTCCTTGCACTCTAGCTGGGGCAACAGAGTGAGAGCCTACCTTAACAAAAATCAGTGAGAAAACAATCCATGGTGTGAAGGATCCAACACTGGTATGTGGGCTGGTTAATATGCTACACATTTCCCAGATGAAAGCTTGGAACCAGAATCAGAAGCTGTTTTCCTCATAGACTTGTTTTCTATCACAAAGAGTCTATTTAATAGATTTAGATTAATGCAAAGTAGTTTACATATAAGTGATACCACTCACCTGGAGATTTCTTATCACATATCCATACATACTGGGTGGGAATTAACTATAACATATAAATAACTGGGTTATTTTAAATGCTTTTTTTTCTTTTGCTTATAAGATTGCATATAATTGTTTTAGCTACATAAAAATGAGATACTACTACTGCAGTGCTATTTTACCTGCTTTAGAAATCGGTCAGAGGCGTTGCTGTGCTTGGCTAACACACTTGACAGAGCAGAATTAGCATATTCAAATTGGGGGTTGTAGGTATAGTCAGATTTGAAGAATCTCAGTTTTTCTTTCTCTAAGTTGGTGGGCTTTATAGCAGTCAATATACAAAATCTCTTTCCAGAAAAGTCATCTCCTTTTTCAAAGCTTCTACACAGCTGAGGCTGTGGCTGTCGCTTTGGAAGAGTCGAGAAATTACGCCGCTTGACCTTGCTTTTGGGTTTAGGCGGCAGTACTATGCTGTTCCCTGTAACAGAGATATCATGTGTAAGCTTTACAGGATTTGACACTGAATTAGTGACAAAAAAAGCAGGCTGCCTCTCCAGGCAGTACCAAGAACCATTGCTTGTCATAGGCGCTGAGGCTTTCGTCCTGTGAGGATCTTTGCTATGAGAAGAGACAGAAGTCTTGTTGGGTTTTCTATGTTTTTTGGAGGAGGTGGAGGAAGACTCTTTTTGTGCATGATGCTTTTTCTCCTCTTTGCTCTGTAGTAGAACATTGTAACTACTGGTTCCAGTTGTGAAAATGTCCTTTAGAATTCCAGCGGCTAAATATGGAATGTTTCTTTTGCTGTCAATGATAAATGAATCTTCTACATTTAGCACAGACTTCTTAGCAAGTTCTTGCTCAGGCCAGTGAAGCTTTTCTGTGTTAATAAACAAAATCAAAATAAAGGAAATAAAGAAAGATACCAGATGAAGCAAATTGTTATATGAAAAGTATTCTGAAAGTTCCTTATACTTTACAATTTTTCAATAATCTTTAGAAAATATTTTTTAAATATTAAAAGGATATATTACTAAACTTTGGTCATGCTAGATATTGTCACTTCTGAAGATCTATAAAAATCTTCAGCTTCAAATTATTTAGATGATCAAAGTTAATACAAGAATGCATAAATAGTCTGAATACTCAACTCTACTACAGAGTATGGATTTCACTGAAAAGATATTTTTATATAGTATTAATATCAAAGTAAAATCCAAGGTACTTTCAAAGCCAATCTGATCATGAAACTTAGAACTATATAAAAGGTATCCGTCAGTAAAAGAAGGACAACAAAGCCCTATTTACCTCAAGAACCATTTTTAAGATTAAACAGATGATATGTTTTGGTAATGTTACTCAATACTAAGAATTGGTTGATTTTCCTAGTAATTCTAAGCTATAGGTTAATGTTAAAGAAAAACAAAGCTCTTTGGAAGTTAGAAAAGCAAATTACTATTATACAGATGTCAGTATAGTAAATGGCAAGTTCAAGAGAAGGCAGCTTTGTTTTTAGACCTCACAAGTGCTTTAAACAGGTAAGAAGCACTGGATATGCTGCTGCTCATGCACTGCTGTGTTGATTTGCATTTTTTCATGCAAAAAATATGTAGAATACTACTAATTAAGCACATGACTCTGATCAACATTTGTATAGATACATTGTTCCTGTTTCTAATATGGCCTTAAAGACAATGAATTCCTATGAAGAGTGAATAATGCAAAGTAGTATATTATCAAATGTGATAAACAAAAGATAAAGACAATAATCTAGAGTTCAGAGAAAAAAAGAGTAATATGATGAGAAAGATGAGATTTCAGGTACAGCTTTAAGAGTTTGCAGGTAATTATAAACCAATAACAGTGTTTGAGTCTGTCTTAAATACGGCTCATCTAAATAAGATTCCAACTCAAGTCCTGTCAATAAATGTTCTTTGAATAACAATTCAAAACATGTCATTCTGGATCATGGCGCCTGTGGCTCAAGTGGCTAAGGCGTCAGCCATATACACGTAAGGTAGTGGGTTTGAATCCAGCCCGGGCCTGCCAAACAACAATGATGGCTGCAACAATAACAAAAAAAATAGCCAGGCGATGTGGCAGGCGCCTGTGGTCCCAGCTGCTTGGGAGGCAGAGGCAGGAGACTCGCTTGAGCCCAGGAGTTGGAGGTTGCTATGAGCTGTGATGCCATAGCACTCTACCCAGGGGGACAGCTTGAGGCTCTGTCTCAAAAAAAAAAACAAAAAAACAAAAAAACATGTCATTCTCCATCCAATCTGGATAAAAAGGTACTTGTAGTTCTGGGACCATTCTATATTTCTCTGAGACTACTAAAGAAGTGCACACATTAGGTGGTGCCTGTGGCTCAGCTGGTAGGGGGCAGGTCCCATATACTGAGGGTCACATTTTCAAACCTGGCCCTGGCCAAACTGCAACAAAAAAATAGCCAGGTGTTGTGGCAGGCACCTGTAGTCCCAGTTACTCAGGAGGCTGAGGCAAGAGAATCACCTAGGCCTAGGAGTTGGAGGTTGCTGTGAGCTGTGACGCCATGGCACTCTACCAAGGGTGATAAAGTGAGACTCTGCCTCTACCAAAAAAAAAAAAAAAAGAGGAAGTGCACATAATATAACAGGAAAGGCCTTAAAACAGTTGTTCTTGGGTGGAGGGAGGGTAATTGGTAGAACCATACCTACCATGCATCTTACAAGGGTACATGTGAAACTTACTAAATGTAGAATATAAATGTCTTAACACAATAACTAAGAAAATGCCATGAAGGCTATGTTAACCAGTTTGATGAAAATATTTCAAATTGCATATAAAACCAGCACATTAT
>CAUYQV010072834.1:0-28297 GCA_963574575.1 Galagoides demidoff
AGACTTAGCTGCCCAACCAGGAGGCCCTGGTAAGATCTAGCCACCTGACCAGGAGGCCCTGGTGAGACCTAGTCTCCTAACCAGAAGGCCCTGGTGAGACCTAGTCACCTAACCAGAAGGCCCTGGTGAGACCTAGTCACCCGACCAGGAGACCCTAGTGAGACCTAGCCACCCAACCAGGAGGCCCTGGTGAGATCTAGTCACCAATACAGTTACCAGAACACAGGGCTGTCCCGGTCGTCCTTAACAGTGTAATATTCCTTATCAGTCTCAATCGCTTTGGTCAAACCAAAGTCTCCAATTTTCACTTGGTGTTCACTCTCAACAAGGACATTTCTTGCTGCTAAGTCCCGGTGAACGTACTGCCGAGACCCCAAGTAGTCCATGCCCTGAGGGAGAGAAGCACAGGTCAGCCTCGGTGCAAAAGTCACTTCAAATTACATTTTGCATCTATCACTTCACAGTAAAGAATAGAAAGTCATTTCATTCACATATCATGACAATTTGGGGTAGGTTGATTTTTATGCAAGAATAGTAAGTCCAAATTGATTCAAAGAAACACACATCAAAGGAGCTTCACTTAACAAGCCCACTGACTTTCTCAGCAGAGACTTAATTTTCCATCCAAACTACACAGAACAAGATAAACTCGGCACAGTCACCACGACCTCTCCTCCTGGGGTCTCGTCACAAGTCAGCTACCAGGGCAGGTTCCTGACTTCTCACTCCTTAACAAGCTTTTCATTTTTACCTTACAAATCTGAACAGCATATTTTAGCTGTTGTTTCAGGCTTATTTTGCTCTTATTCTTTGGAAGATATTCCTTTAGACTTCCAGAAGGCAGAAATTCCATGATGAGCTTGATACCATTTCCTCCTGCTTAGAAAAAACACCTGTCAGTGTGAGGCTGCCAAACACTAGACACGGGGGACTGAAAAGGGGCTCAGCACCCAAGACAGGCCCAGTAGTCCCTGCCTCACCCCTGCATCACAGGCAAGGGACTTAACCTCATAAGCATCAGGGCTCAGCAGTGGACAGGGACAGGAGAGCTTGGGTACCTGTCATGAGCACTCACTGAGATAACGCAGTCGGGTGCCCTCTCAGCCACCAGGCACATGGTAATATTTAAAGATTATGAGCCACATCATTTCACTACCAATTTTAAAGTATAGTCCATGAGCGGTAAGGAGACATGCAAATAAGATACAATCATAGTAAATGCCACCTGCCACCCTGATTTAGACAACCGGACAAAGCAACACCCTGGCTAGTACTGGGTCAGAATAGGCAACAAAAGCCAGGGGTGGGCATGGGTTTCCTAAGGCCTGAGTGTGGGTGACAGGCAGGCCCCAGCATGGAGAGACAATGCTGGGACCACCTGGCTGGCAGGGGTGCTGGGTGCCCTCCCCAAGAGCCCTGCAGGTGCCAAGGGACAGAACCATGCACATGACCATAAAGCCGAGAGTTGTGGAGGCCGAGGGCCGCCTGCTCTGTGCTGGCCCCAGGCAGCTGCTAGGCCCTCCTGGCAGAACCCGCACTGCACAACGCACCGTCCTCTGTGCAGATGCCTTTGTACTTGACGATGTTCTCGTGGTAGAGGCTCCTCAGGATCTCGATCTCCTTCTTCAGGTCAGCTATGTGGTTGCCTCCACTCTCTGGCTTCAGAGATTTGACAGCTACCTGCTCCCCAGTGCTGTCACCCTCGGGGTCATATCTGCAGAGCTCAACCTTCCCAAAGTGGCCCTGGAGAAAGTCACAGTCAGCAGAGAGGCCCCACCAAGGCTGCCAGAGGCAACTTCCAGGGAGTCTTACTCCTCTCAGCTGTCCCCACAAAGCCAGACACTGGCAGCACAGTCTGCCCTTGAGGGTAGGAGGCTCTCACCTGGATTCTACCCACTGTCACAGCCCCTACTCTTGCCTCACAGCCATCTCTTCTATTCTGGCAGGTGACTGGAGTACTAGCTCACCCATCCCAGTACCCATGAACTGTGAGCTGCAGGACATGATGGCTCATTCTGGGTCTGCGAGACATGACAGTGACACATTCTCCGACCACCCTGGGCCCTGCCACGGGAAAGACCTCACAGGCAGCTGTAGGGAGGCCCTGCAGGAGGGGTCTGCAGAGGATGTGGGCTTGAGTCCAGCAGGCTACCCACGAGTGATGCTGGCCAGCCATGCCACCAAATCTTCTGAGCTTATACACAGTAGCAAAAAAACACTCAGGGGACCCACCAGAAGAAACTAGGGACACTGTCTTCATGCTGACACAACTCAGAGCTGGCATGCAGCAAACACTTGAGATGTGACACAGTCTGTTTAAATGAACTAAAGAGCGTCTGTATAACAGGCTTGCACTGCATTAACTGCCTGGAAACTCCCACTCAGGGACCAGGGAAAAGCAAACACTCGTACAATCTGAGAGCCTTGCAGGGTACGTGTGCCCAGAAAAGCAAGAGGCAGGGTGTTTTTCACCATAACTACCACTTTCAGACCCACTCCATACCCCTCTTCCCCATAAGAAAAATCAAGTCTGTCCAGGGAACGGGCGGTGTCCTGAATGCACACATAATCACACCAAGGGATGGGTAGTGTCCTGAATGCACATATAATAACACCAGGGGACGGGCAGTGTCCTGAATGCACACATAATCACACCAGTGGACGGGCAGTGTCCTGAATGCACACATAATCACACCAGGGGACGGGCAGTGTCCTGAATGCACACATAATCACACCAGAGGACAGGAAGTGTCCTGAATGTACACATAATCACACCAGAGGACAGGAAGTGTCCTGAATGTACACATAATCACGTGTGCAGGCAAAGGGATGCAGTCTGCCCCTGCACATGTATTGCTGAAAAAAGCCACAATCCTTACAATGCAGGAGGGTGGGGACAGCTGCCGAGCAGAGGAACCCCAGGGACACAAGGAGCACTGGGTGCAAGTGGGAACAGCTAGACAAGTGGGGATGGCTGGGTGAGGAGGGATAGCTGGACAAATAGGGATGGCTGGATGAGGGAATGGGTGGACAAGTGGGGATGGCTGGACGAGTGGGGACAGCTAGGTGTGTGGGGACGGCTGTGCTAATGGGGACGGCTGGGCGAGTAGGGATGGCTGGGCGATGGTACGGCTGGACAAGGATGGACAGTTGCCGGGTAGAGAGGCACAACAGGGGCACAAAGGGGCCTCAGCGACAACTTGCCTCTCCCAGGTCCCGGATCCTCTTTAGGAAGCGCTTTTCAAAGTGTGTGGGGTCCACTTCAGTTGCTGGTGTTTTTTCTGAGACAATGTCTGGATCTAACAGAACAGGGAGGCAACAGATAAGGAAGTGATGACCGAACATTGGCAGGGGTGAGCCCTCACAGGGCCCATGTGCCCCAGCAGAGCAGCCTGACAGAGCAGCCCCAGCACTCACTCTGCTCCTCCAGCCTGTTGATGTCCCTCATGATAGCTCGGAAGAAGGGCCTCTGGTTGGGGTCGTAGTTCATGCAGCGTGTCATGAGGTCAGCCAGCTCCTTACATGAGGGTGTCACTGGCCGGCACCGGCTTTCATAGAACCTCTCTTTCTGGAAGGAGAAGAGCCACATGGTAGAGCCCAGGGAGCCACAAACTCCACCCGGCAGGAGGAGCCCACCCTCTGGACTCCAAGGTCTCCACCCGAAGGTAGCTTCCTCACGTGTGTCCTGCGCCCTGCTCCAGGGTGAGAATGTCTCAGACCTGACTCTGAAACAGCCTGGCATTGGGCCAGACAGGCAGCACACCCCAGGCCCTCTGGACACAACTTGGCAACGTGTATGAACCTCTCCAGGTTGTTCAAACCCTCTGATTCATTAATTCTGATTACTGAATAATTTAGAAATAAATCAGAAATGAAAAAGACACAGGTACAAAAGTATTCCCTGTAAAACTTTGAAACAACTTTAGTCTCAGATATGAAAGTCAAGTTTGGGAGGCCTAGGCAAG
This sequence comes from Galagoides demidoff, assembly GCA_963574575.1. Taxonomy (NCBI): domain Eukaryota; kingdom Metazoa; phylum Chordata; class Mammalia; order Primates; family Galagidae; genus Galagoides; species Galagoides demidoff. Next base: position 3,966 of record CAUYQV010072834.1, read on the forward strand.
ACAATTGCTTAAGTCCAAGAGTTTGAGGTTGCTGTGAGCTGTGACGCCATGGCACTCTACCCAGGGGGACCATAGTGAGACTCTGGCAGGCTCCAGAGCATGAGAAAGGACTGGAATGAAGCTGACCCTGTCCCTGCCCCTGAGTGTCCCCCCAAACACACAGTGCTCACAGATAGTCTGGTTGGCAGAAAGGCCACCTAACCCCAGGGGACATGGAAGGAGAGAGGGACCCTGTTTTATTAAGGGCACAGCCCTCCCTATGTGGTGCTCTGCCCTAGGCATGAAGCAGGTGCTCAGCAAATACCAGCTGACAATAAAGGTGTGCTGTTTTGTTTCCAAGGAAGTTAAAAATAAAATGAGTGTCCAAAAGCTTAGGCCAAAAATTCTAAAAAGCAGCTTCATGGGCGGCACCTGTGGCTCAAAGGAGTAGGGCACCAGCCCCATATACTGGAGGTGGCAGGTTCAAACCTGGCCCTGGCCAAAAAAAAAAAGCAGCTTCACAGATCTGAGGGCTCTGATGGCTGTACTGTGGATTTCAGCCCAAAGCCTCTCCACAGTCCTGAACCATCTTTAACTGGCAAGTCATCAAGGCTGGAGCTGTGCAGTCACCCCTGCATGTATACTGTCACACTCTGAGCACCCCTGCAGCCCTGATGCTGGGCTCTCAGGTCTCCCTCCTCAGCCTCCCCAGCCTGTCCAGAGCACCCTCTACTCCCAAATGTGCATTCTGCAGCTTGGACCCCCTCCCTACCCTCAAATCCCTAACATGCAGACTCCATGGCCTGGGACTTGGGGCCTTCAACATTTGACCCCTAAATGACCCCCTGTTACCATGACTCCTCTCTACACCCCAACACTGGACGTGAGCTAAGCCTCTCCCTCTTCCCACAGGGGACTGGGCATCTCCTCACCTTGGACTCTAACAGTGTCCCCAGCTGAGAGCGGTGCCACCCCACATAGATCACAACCCAGTGATCACTGGGGGGGTGGGGGCTGCACTGTTAGTTTTATTGCTTTATCCTTCCAGGCCTCGAGTCCCCACATACTCCACAGTGTATCTCTAGAGAGGACCCCACCTGTTCTGTGCTCTCCCAGAGCAGCCAGGTGAGTGTCAGGGCCTGAAGCTCAGCTGCCTGGTCTGTAAGGTGAGGAACGACCTGGCCTGTCTGCTACACAGCCCCTCAGAGCAGCACACCCAGGCATCATCTAGGCAGCCCCAGGTCCTTGGGAAAGGCGAGGCCTGTGTCTACCCTGCATGCACCCAGCTGTCAGCCAGGACCCGCTTGGCACACAGCAGGGACACAGAGGCACTGTGAAGACTATGCTGAGGGACAGATCCTGGAGTCTCAGACACAGAATAGAGACCGGTGACACAGCACGTGTCGTCTGCCCATCACCCTGTGTGCATTTGGTCTTCACAATCCCAGAAAGCAGTTTGTATCCTAGAGTGGAGCTGAGGCTTGGGGGAGGTAAGCTGCCCTTGTGAGGGCACAAAGCCACTGAGCCTGGAAGAGACACAAACTTGTGCCCACCCCTCCCCAACACGGAGGCTTCCCGCCAGCCCCTGGGAGGTCCCTGGGCATCTGAGCACCCCCTCCATGGCCCCTCACCTCGATCAGCGTCTTGTCTTTCAGGGGGATCTCGCCATTGTAGCAGATCTCCCAGAGCGTGGTGCCGAAGCTCCATTTGTCAGCGGCCACACTCAGATTCTTGGGGTCTTCGACACACTCAGGAGCAATCCAAGGGATGCGTTCTATGCACTCTGGGGGAACAACAGACCATCAGGTCAGCTTCCGGGGCCTCCTGGGGGCAAACTACTGTTGCTGGGGCAGGAACTGTGACTGGCGATACCAGCTCAGCTAGTGCATGGAATGCAGACCCCATCAGACAGGCTCTGGTCATCAGCCTAATCAGGTGGGTCCCTTTGTCACAAACTCCCCAGAGGGCCATGTGCAACCTCTGAAACCCTCATCTCAGCATAGCACCCAAGCTGGGCCAGCACCCCAGGCAGGGGGAACACAGGGGTCACTTGAACAAAGGTTGCTGGTTCCTGAGCAGGCCTTCGAGGTCAGCCCCAACCTTGCCAGTCTCCTCACATTCTTCCTGGGGGAGGCACATGCAGGTGGTGCTTCCAGAGATGAGGCTGAGTCACTTGCCACAGCCCCACCACACTGCCCTGTGAGGCCCATATGAATCCCATGGTCTCCTGCATTACCTCCTACCTAGCCAGATGATGTCTCTCCTCTCTGAATCCCCACTGGCACCTCTCTCTGCTTATCTTAGAGCCACCTGGCCCTAGTGAGGTCAGAGGCCCTGTCTGCTGGGTGACAGGAGCATGACAGATGGCAGATATATCTAGGGAGCTTCCCACCTCCTCAAGGGCCTGCACCACAAGGCCTCATGTGTAAGGCCTGCATTTCCTCCAGATGCCCTCCAGACTCCATCTGTTGACTATGTTGACCAAAACTCAACAAGCTGGAAGGGCAGAAACTCAACGCTGATGGTGGAGGTGATGAGGGTCTCGGCACCAGGTCCAGGTACACTGGTGTCCCTCGTGGCTTGTGGGGCTGAGAGGCAGCACAGGCCTCAGCATCAAAGCTCTCAGGTCTGCCCTCTCCTTTGCAGCCTACAACTCTCCATCACCTGATTAACAATGACCACAAGAGACGCAGCAGAGGCTCTGCTGAGGGGAGAGATGCCTCCCACCCTGCTTGCTATCCCTGACAATCTCTCAAGGAACACAGGGGCACCCAGGAGGCCCAGCTCCTCCAACACCCTCTATTCTGCTGCCCCCCCTGGACCACAGCTCCTTCACTGCAGGGACCACACAGGCCCTGTTTGGCTGTCCCTGCTTCTGGGGACAGTGACACCCTCCCTAGCCACATCCTTCCTAGCACATGGCAAAAGCCCCAAGCTCTGGCCCGCTGGCTGTAGCTCTGAGGAACACCCCCAACCCCCAGTCTGGCCCATTCTCCCTGGGCCTGAGGAGTAGCAGGGACGCACCTTGCCTGGTCAGCACAGTGATCGGGATGCCTGGGTCGCTGAGCTTGATGAAAGGGCCGCACTCACTGTCAACACCCTCACGGGCCAGGAGGAGGTTCTTGGTGCACACATTCCCATGGACCAGGTCTTTGTCCTCCTGCAAAGTGTACAGGAGAGGTCAGTGGGGCTGCCTTCTGCCCCCTTCCCACATTTCATGTCCAGTCTGATCTCCCGATCGTCCCTCCCTCCACCTGCTGCAGCCACCAGGCAGTGGCCCCCACCTCTGTGCGGGTTGCATGTTGCACACAGTCCCTGGTCCCCAGTCCAGAGTCAGCAAGACCAGGACAGTGGTGAATGCCTCTCTGGGGCTTCATGGGAACTGAGTGGTTCGACCTGTGGCCTACGTGGACAGTTGTCCATAGCAAACACATGACAGAAGTCTTGCTAGCTCAATCAGGGTGAGGGACTATTTCCACACTTCCCACATGTGCAGCTGAGATGCCAGCCCTGTGGGTGCCCCAATGTACCCCCCCAAATAGGATTCACATATGAGCTCACAGATGAGCACCACATGGCTGGTTGCACTCAGCACCAGGCCCCTATGCTCAGCCGCTGAGCCCTGGCCCACAGAAGCCACAGATGGCCTTCCCGCTATTGGTCAGCTACCCTTCCTGCCACCTCGCTAGGCTCCCACAGATAGCAAGACACTTACCAGGTAGCTCAGGGCGCTGGCCAGCTGCTTGGCGACTTTGAATTTCCACGGTGTGGTGAGGACATCGCTCTTCCGGTGCATGAAGAGGTCTAAGGGTCCTCCTTCCACAAACTCTTCCACCATGATGTCTACAAGCACATAATTGAACGCCTAGAGCCTGCTGTCTGCCTGGAGCAGCGCCCCATCCCTTATACGAGTACACTTCCAAGTTCACATGCCTGGAAGGTCCAGGCAGCAGAGAGCTCCAGAGCTGGGCAGGCCAGGCCACCCCAAGCTTGTCTGCTTCCAACCTAGGTGGCAGCGAGCAAATGATGCCTATCTGAGTCCCACTTCCCTCATCTGGAAATAAGACAGCAGCACCTGCCCACCCAGGGGTCGGAGAGGGCTCACCGCTGCCACATTCACACCGCAAAGCCTCCCATGTACCAGACCCACATATGAGCACATGGAGTAGCCCACCTTACGCCTTCAAAGTTTATGTCAGGAATTGAGAGGCTGGGGCCACCATCTCACTTGGCTACCACTACAGCCAAGTAGCAGGTAGGGGCAGCAGCAGCCTAGATACCCCACAGGTGGGAACTGCAGGCCTATAGGGCCCCAGCCCAGCACACTCTATGCTCACCTGCCACCTGCCGCTACCCAGACTTCTCCCCTCAACCCTCCCCTTAGACTCACAGGTCTACACAGTGTGGGGCCACAGTTAGCAAGGGGGGGAGGTTAAGTCAGTTAGTGAAAACAAATGGCTTTTGTCCTGCTCAGCATCTCAATTGCCTCAGTTGCAAAAAGAAAGGCAAGAAGCCCCAGCATGCGAGCGACAGGAGCCCTGCCATCCTCACGGCAGCCACGCTCCCCCTGGGTCACCACCCTTCCAAGGGGACATACTCACTCTCCACATCCCGGACACAGACGCCATAGAGGTACACGATGTGCTTGTGGGAGACCTGTCTCATCATGCTGGCTGCCTCAAAGAAGGCCTGGGGGAGACAGCAGAACACCGGGTCAGCCAGCGGGTCTGGGGAGCTCAGCACTGTCACCAGCCTGGCCCTGAACATCACTCTCGGCAGCGGCTGTCCAGACGCATTGCCAAGCCTTCACCTCTGGATCAACCTGGCCAGGATGTGGATACTCAAGAAAACCCAATGGGACACAGAGCAGGGCTAGTGGGTAAGCTGGCTGATAACTTCCCACTGGACCCCCACATCGGCTCCTTCTCCCTTCGAGCTCCAGGAAATAACAACGCCTAGCGCCTACTGGAAAGGGGAAGCCAAGGCAGAGCCCTCGGCTAAGACACGGTTTGACAGCCCTCAGCAGTGTGTGGGGTCCGGGCCATGCCGCTTTACTCTGCTGGGCTTCAACCTTCCATGCTGCACAGCAAAAGCTAAACTTTGTCAGAGCACTGGGGCCAGTGGCCAGAGTCCTGGGTCTGTGGCCCCCACAGGTGTCAGGACATGGGAGCAGGAATGGGAGGGAGGGGACGGGACAAAAGTGACAGCTGCTCAGCCCGTCTCATCTACACTTCTCCTTCCCGCATCTACATGCAGAGTCCAAGAATGTATGTGAAGACAGGAATTCCACTGAAGGGCATTTGCGAAAACCACCAGGACACATGACAGCCAAAGGTTCTCCCCAATCTGCTGTGCTCCATGGGCTCCAGAAATAGGGGCGCAGGAAGGGAGAGGCTGTGAAAAAGACACTTGCCAAAGAAATGTCCCTGTGGCTGGGGTCCAGGACTTTGAGGATCACTTTTATTCTCTTTTCTTCAGAAGTCCCTTCATCATCTCTGTAGTCCATCAAGGTCCCAGAGTAGATGTGTGTCCTTGTGCCTCTCCCGAGGTGCTCGCCCTGTAGGAGGGAGCAGAGGGTGAGTGATTCTCTCTGCAGCCATGGTGCTGGCAGGAGCCTGGGACGGAGTCTACAGCAGGCACAGGATGGGGTGAAAGCTAAAGAGCCCCACAGCCTGCAACCTCCAGGCCCCTCAGGCCTCCAGAACAGACAGCAAGCTCCATGGCAGACACGGGTGGCTGTTCCTTGGCCCCACATGTCTCCTTGCTTTTGACCTCCTGGAGCAGCCTGTGACCAAAACACAGCCCTGATTCTGCAGACAGAGCCAGCCTGCTGCTCAGCTCAGCCTCTCGGCCTAACCAGGCCTCCAAGTGGACTCCAGCCCTAGGTGCCCCCACAGGCTGGGCTGCAGGTGACAGGTCCTGCCAACTCCCTGGTGCTGTTTAACTCCCTGATGTCCCCTCCCTGTGCCAATCTGTCCATGTTCTCGTGGCAACAACATCTGCGTTGTATGGGTATTGTAAGACTCAAACCAGGAAACAGGCATAAAGGCCCCGGGTGGGACGCAGGCACGTGGTGGGCAGAAACCCACCCACTGGTCAAGGGTCCTGTGGGCAGAACCTGGACCAGGTGCCCATTTCTCATAGCAGAACCGTGTGCCTCCACCTGTACACCCAGACACACCAAACCCTAACATCAGTGTAGTGATTCCCTGCCTCCGCCTGTAACCTCAAGGAGCAGAGGCAAGGTGAGGACAGAGGCCGCAGCGACATGCCCTCAGCTCCCATGGGGAGAGGATGGCAACAATCGATAGGGGAACAGGAGGACCAACTGCACAGCCCTGGGCACTCAGTGACTTGCCTCTGAGGACCCTTCCAACTCAAGCTTCAACAATTCTGATTTTAAAGTTCTGAATACTTGGAGATCAAAACGTGAGCCATGAAACTCAGGCTCTGTCAAACTTGACATGAGCCCCAGAGTTCGCAAATGTAAGGTTTACTATTCTACTATTCTAGAGACCTAAAAATTCAGAAAAAGGACTGCAGCCAACACCTAGGGGACAGCCCTGTGCAACTGGGACACATACTGTTAATTCCATATATTAATTTGCACAGACGCCACCACTTGTCACCTGTCAGGGCAGGATGGCGAGACACATACCCTACCTCCTGGACCCTGGCAAGGCTCCTGCCTGACTATTCACTGAAGCCACGACTGCCATGATGTGACCCATCAAGGTCATGGAACCTATGCTCCCTGTATACCCCATAAAACCATGTGCTTTCAAGCACTGCCCTTCCCTGGAGGGTTACTTATTCCACTGGCCAGGTTACAGAACCATCTGCGAAGGCCTGTGGCCCCTCCAGTTCCTGCTGCCCATGAGCAGCCCTGTCCTTGCAGGACCAGGTCTACACGCTGTAGCCTTTCCCCGCATGGGGCTTGTCTCTCGAAGATGTAACCGCCTCTGCCACTGCTATGAGCCCACAAGGCAGCAGTCATGCCTGGCACGGTAAACTCTCCCTGCTGCTGGTGGCGGGATATGTGTAGTGTGGCGGCCAGGAGAGGTCCCTAGCACCAAGTCAGGCTCTCAATTGAAGGGAGGCTGCAGTCCTGTGGTGCTAGTGACATTTGGATCAGGACACAGAGAGACAGAGGGGACCTCTGGTGCAGAAACTTGTGACCATAGGAGATAGGCTGCTGTCACCATGGACTGCCACCCTCAAGCCCCACCCAACAATGCCAAAGGCTCACTTAAAAGGCCAGCAACCAGCACAGGCCTGAAACCCACCCACTGTGTCACTGCAGTGGCCCATGAGTGCCCTCCACCCTCGTGGGCATAACTTCTCCCAGGTAGTGAGTGGCTCTGCACAGACGCCACCCTGTGGCTGGTTCTCTGACGCAACCCCCATGGCTCTGTGTCAGGGAAGAGTAGGGCACAGGGCAGATGTGGAATCTGCTCTGGGCTTTACCCTGACCTGGCCCCAGGGCAGACATGAAGGACTCCAGGGCCAGGAGGCTATTAGAGCCTCCGTGGGGCATCTGCTTCTCAAGGGGGCCTCTCCTCTGCCTGCCCCCATGCTGGTCCGTGCTTCCTGAGTTCTGCTCCTTATGGAAGTGTCATCAGAAAGAACAGGAGTGCACTCTGGACAAGCTCATTGGCTGAGGACGTCAGCCAAGCCTGGGGGGCCCTGCTGCCCTGCCACAGCCCTCATGGCAGGCCAGAGCCCCATAGGTACAGCTGATCTGCTTCATACAGAAAGCTCCTCTGAGGAGGGCAGTGGCTAGGTAGGTTAGTCTGGGTGGGGCAGCAGCTGGGCAGTGCACAGGCTGGGCAGGGCACAGGTGCTGCCAAAGCAAAGTCCCCTGCTCGTCTTCCCCAGGGATTCCCAAAAGTGGACTCCCTGCCCCTGTCCCCAGGCTGCCCCACAGTGAGGGGAGGTGCTTGCTGCCCTGAGACCGCCAGCAGCGACTTACCTGTATAATATCTTTCTTGAGGATCCGGTCAAAACTCAGCTGGCTCATGGGGTAAACGGGTTGCCACTCCTGGGCCTTCTTCGTGGCCACCAGCAGGTTGGAGATTTCTGTGGGGAGGGTGGGCAGGTGAGCACAACAGCAGAATCCAGGGTCCCCACCAGCATCCGCTGGTCCGTTTGTAGTTTCAGTCCCCTAACAAACACTTCCTAGGAAGTGTGGCTCCCGCCTCCAGGAATGCACAGGCTGGTGACAGACCCCAAACTAGCAAGTCATCAGCTAACCCAATGGCCAGCTCCACGCCTCCAAGGAGAGGGCCAGTGTTCAAGGGCAGTATGGGTGTGTGTGTGTGTGTGTGTGTGAGACCTGGTCAGAGAGGGTAGGAGACAGTCCTTCAGGAAGCAAAGGCCTTAAAATCTAAGAACGGAAATGCGGGGAGGTCAGTGGCTACATCTACCACACTTTCTGCTCTACTGCCATAGCCTGGCACACTGCAGACCCGAGTGAGGTCTGTTTAACGTATGAGTGACTCACCTACAGGATGGGGGGCAGTAGCACTGAGGCTGGGGCATGACAGCAGTCATAGGGGTAGGAGGTAGACATACACAGGTTCTGAGCCAGAGGTGCACGACAGGTGACCCAGAAGAGGTCCTGTCTTGACTACCGGGGGCCTGCAGTGCCTGACCCCAAGGAGGAGCCCACAAGTGGTCACTGGATGCCAAGCTGCGTGGGCTATCCCCTGGTCCTAGGGGCTCAAACAGCCAACACAAGGAAGCATAGAAGTATCAGGAGAGGGCTGGCAGAGGGGCCACCTGGGAATTCACGGTCCACAGAGATCACCTCTCCCACCACAGAACCACTGCAGGTTACTATGGAAAAGGAGGACCTCCCAGGTTCAGGCAGCCACGAGAGCATTCTGAGACTTTCTCATGCATAACATTCTTTTTTAAATAAAGCAGCAGTAATAGGGAAATAGTAGTAAGAGATGCTTTTCCTTTCCCTTCTCTTTCCTACCCTAAAAGAGAGGAATGAGTGAGGGAGACTCTAGCTACTCAACCATGACTCCAGCAGGGGGAGGTTTCCCAAAAGTTGTAAGGACAGCCAGGCACAGCCACAGAGGCTGCTCGCATGCACCAGTGGGAGCCGGAGCTGCCGAGCGCCGGTCCCCATGGAGGGCCAAGGGGACAGTGCCCCAGTCCCCACTGCCCTTCATGGTGGCGCTGCCTTTTTCTTTTCACTTTCCCTTAAGCTCAGATACACTGACTGTGCCCTTTGTCTAGCATCATACACATTCGCTCCTCACCCTCAGAGACCCTGTGGAAGACAGTCTGTTTATCCCCCTGTTCCACCACCTCCATCTGCCGCCACCTCCTCCTTCCTCTGGCTGCTCTGCCCTCCACTCACCCAAGGAAAGTGAGAACCACTTGTAGTGTCTGCAGAGAAAGATTCGGTGGTGGACTTGAAGGTTCTAACTTGCTCTGAGGTCTCAGGGCCAAGTGGCAGATGTGTTTTTACTTTTGTAGAAAATCTTCAAGCATAAACATGAGGGCTGTGGTTACTAAGGCTGGAAGGAGCCTGTTTGACCACCAGGCCCAGGGATGAGCCTCTCACTGAGACCAAAGGCAATTCCAACCCAGTGCCACTGTCCCTGCCCAAGTCTGGAGTGAAGACTCACAAATACGATCCCTCAGAGGAATGCAGTGTCCCAGACACAGCATTAGTGATGCTCACTGGGGCCCCAGCAGTGACTGTGCTGCCCCTTTGCTGAGGCTCTTTTGGGAAGATTTCACACACAGGATGGCATCTTGAGGTGAATAAACGTCAAAAACCCAACACTCAAGAGACCAGGCATCTGGATCACACCTGTGCTCATACCTGCTCTGAACCTGGCCTGCAGGGACACCCAAGGCACTTTCCTGGGCCTCAGTTTTCCCATCTATCAAGCAAGTATCGGGCCTGGTGGCCCCCACATGCCCTTCCAGTGCTCACATTCTAAGAGGTCACCAACCTGCAGTAGAATATCAGGGATACTGTTCTTGGGGCTTAAGATGGAACAGCTGAGCCTGTGGTTGTCCCATCTCACCCCTGATGCTCCATGGCTTCTACTAAGGGCAGGATCAGGTCCTGGCTCTGAGGCCTGGACCTACGGCCAGGTCCCATGACCCAAACCCTCAGCCCGTTATCCCCCTGCTCCCCTCCACCCCCGCACCTTTGCCCTCACTGCAGCTGGGCAGCACTGCAGCTCTGTGACTCTGTGGGGACATGCTGACATCACTGGTGACCTCTCTGGAGCCTTCCAGGCCACATGACGCATGGATTTGGGGCTTTTCCTTTTGACCCAGGGCCTGATATGTATGTGTTGGTTAAAACGCTCGTCATATACCACAGTGGCCTCACTCATCCACAGCATTTTCTGCGTTAGGGAGGAAGCCTCCCTAGAGCGGGGACAAGGCGTATGCATCCCTGGCTCTGCATCTAATAGCAGTTGGCCCACAAAAGACGTACAGTTCTCAGGGAAATAGCCTGGTAAGAAGAGAGCTCTGAAGACATTTTCTCTTACAGTAGGAAGAAGCAGTTTTCTGCTTACTAATCCTGAACATATATCCTTTTGCAGTCTGAAAGGCTCAGTAAAGGTCTGTCTTTTCTATGGAAAATGCTGGTATTCAAGGAATGGGATTTGAGTTGGGGACAGAGTACACAATGAAAATGCCCAGCAACAGTGGGACGGGCTCACTCTGCTTCAATCGGCCAGCACGTGTCGGCTGGCCTGGGTCTCAGCAGGGCGCCTGGCAGCGCACGCACCTCGAGGCTTGGGCTGGCAGCAGCGCTTGAGAACAAAGCTGATGTTGTCCGTGCGCAGCACCTGCTTCCGGAGGTGGCTCATCAGCTCCTCCAGGCTGGGGAAGCCACGGTCCGAGCCGTGCAGGCTATAGCGGCCTTTCCGCACCTCGATCTGGAAGTTCTTGAACTGCTTCTGGCTGCCCACCACCTGCCGTTGGGAAAATGAGCAGAAAGTTTTGTTTAAAGACAGAGTCAGGTCAAACGGCCCCAACACAGCAGAAGCTGGCGCTGGGGAGGCTGCATGCTGAGTGCACAGAAATTCTCTCTCTGCAACGTTCTATAAACTTAAAATCATCCAAAATTACAAAGTTTTCCATCAGCAAATAAACCAACAAATAAAGAAATAAATAATAAAAGGGCCCAGGAGGAGGTGCTGGTAAAGGGGAGCTGAGATAATAAGCCTGGCAGTTACGTGCACCAAGTGCGACAGGTCTGTGACCTGTCAGCGGAGCTCGCAACATCACCGCCCTCACAGGACTGCAATGTGACACGTGACTCGGCCCACTGCACACTGGTCATCACTCCTGAAGTCCTGTGAACACTGTGTGGAAGCATCATCAGGACAGCAACACTACAAGGAGCTCCCTCTGCCGAGCCCTTCCAGAACATGCATCGGCTGCTGGTCCAGGTGAGGCTCTGTGGTGCCACATACAGGTGGAGAAAGCACGAGGTCCCCTCAGGGGCACTGTTCGTGCAAGGTAAACTGTTTTAATGGGTAAAATCCAGGGCCAGAAGAATCCACTTAAGGTGTAAAGTGGGAAATGGCCTCTAAATCTCTTTCCCTGTGCAGTGGGCTGAAGGCACATCTCCTGCACACCTGTTAACCAGCTTCAGGAGAGTAAGCTGAGATGGAAAGTGACTGTCATCCTCCCCATGTAATCTGACACCAGGTGCGCCAGGCCACCGATCCCATCTCTCGTGGTACTGCTCAGCCAGACGGTGGCTGGCCTGTCTTGTCTTAGAGAGGTAAGACCCATTTTAGAGATATTAAACTTCCTCCAAAGACTGGCACACAAAGAGGACACTCTTCCCGTGACCAGGTGGCAGTGGGCCTGGAGAGCTCTGAGCCAGCCCCGGGTACGGCTGCTTCTGCAGCCCCATGGCTTCTCCTGCAGCTTCTGTCACAGCTTCTTCCTGCAGCCCTACCACTTCCTCCACAGCTTCTCCCCCAGCCCTACAGCTTCTCCCTGAAGTCACATGGCTTCTCCCGCAGCTTCTCCCTGCACCCCAGAGCTCCTTCTTCCAGTGCCTCCTCTCATTCTCCCAGCTACTCCAGGGCCCTGCAGTACCCTCCTCCCTCCCTGCATCTGGGGTCTGCATGCTTAGGTCCTGACCTCCCCCTGCCTCTGTTCTCCCAGCTCATGTGCAGCCTGACCAGTACTGGTATGTTGGATAAACCCTGCAAGGCTGTCTCTTAAAGCACTGCGCTTCACACTTTTAAGATGTCACACGAGTAACACCAGCACGTGGGGCCAGTGAGGCAACATCAGGGACCTGGCTTGGATCTCAGCCTTCAGGATGCCCCCATACTATCCCTGCTTCTGGCTATACCCAAGTCACCAACAGATGTCGCCATTTATTGTCAAAACACAGGGCAGCAATCTGTCTGAAGCTGCCATCTGGAGAACACTGCCAGGCCATGCTGACGAGGGGGTCTATCACTGCTCCGGGTCTGTGACAAGCCTGACACTGACTCTAAAAGAAGCCCTGTAAAGAGTCAGTAAACTTCACGCGTGTCTGGCATGGATAGGGTGACCAGACGTCCCGATTTTGGTGGGACAGTCCCACTTTTCAACAATTTGTCCCGGGTCCCACAGCATTTTAAAAAAGTCCCAATTTTTGGAAAGAATGCACGAGAACGGGCTGGAGAACAAGAAAGGAATATACGGCTTTCGGCAGCCATATGGCTATTTCTCCAGAATATGAGTTTTATATTATTTCTGTTAATTTTATAATGTTAAACTGTAATAAATAATTGCTGAGAACTGATTATCGAGAACTGCTTATCAAAGTTTGCCTTATTGTCAGGCCCTGCCCTGCCCCGTGCCCTGCCCCACCCCCGCTCTGCCCCCCTGCCATGTTGTCCTGCCTTACAGATGTTAAAATCTGGTCCCCCTAGGCATGGATCACCTTTCTGGTCACGTTCTGCCTTTCAGAACCATAGTGGGTGTCTGCCACAGGTCCTCTGAAGGAGGGAAAGGACCACGGGGACAACACGGGCCTGGCTACTTTGGGGTAGTGTTCTCTGGTCAGCAAGTGCCCCACCAGCCCCCCAGGGCTCTGCCCAGGGACCAGGCTTCCTGCCCACCTTGCCAAGGCACAGGTGTCCCAGAGCTGCACACTCCACAGCAGCACTGGACACCCACGGCCATGTGGCGTGGCCCACACCAGTCCTCTGACTGACCTCAGACTTTTCGAAGCAGGTGACAGTCATGAGGATATTGTCGAAGTCAGTACAGCTCCACCGCAGCACATACATGCCCTCCTCACAGCCCTCCTGCCGCAGCTTATTGATGGCGTACTCTGTGCTAGAGAGAGGAGGGGCAGTGGGAGAGAGAAAGCTCACACCAACTGGCACTTGAGGCCCCAGACATATCCACTTCCCTGGTGCCCCAAGTCTATGGCGCTAAAGCACCACCTGCCCAGGACCCTAAAGACCTGTGATGGGACATGTGGGAGGTGAGGACACTGGGCAGTCCCAGGACAGGCAGACTCTCCAGGAGCTGGGAGAGGACTCAACCAACTGCCTGAGGTTCAGAACCAGCTGACCCCCAGTTCTGCACAGATGCAGCTCTGTCCACCCAGGAGCCAGGGTGATGAAGAAGCCAGAACAGCTGTCCCTCAGCTGGTGACAAGGGGGTTGCCAGTGACATAGTGGTAAGGATGGGGTCTCACTCAATCCTCCCACCATGCCCGTCAGCCCAACTGGAACACAAGCCTCTCGAAGCATGAATTTGAGGTTGTTCTGTGAATTGCTATAAACTCCCTGGCTCAGAGCAGGTGCTTGGTAAATGCCATGCCAAAGAACATGTCTGTGAGGAGCGGCGCTGGTGGGGAGCAGCCTGTCTTCCACTTGCTGGTGCCCCGGGGCCGGGCGAGCTCCGGCTAACAGGGGGCGTGAACAGTGGCTACATGAGTCCATACACGAGACTACTTGCAGGCAGAGGGGCACCCAGCCTGTTTTCTTCTCTGTGGCATGTTGAAAGAAGAAGAGTGGTCTGGGGCCACACAATAAATACACAAACACTAACAAAGGCCAATGAGCAAAAAGGAAGTCCCGTGCACACTTTCCTGACGTCTAACCACAGATGAGGAAAGCAGGCCTCAGAGACTGCAAGTGGCTGCAGGCAGGACACCTCTGCAGGTTCTGCACACTTGGATAACGAAGGCTTTTGTAGCTGACATGTTCCAGAAAGACAGAATTGAGGGCTTTCTCACAACTTTAAGCCCTGGCAAACCTCCCAGGGTCCTTCAGAGATCAATCTGACCTGCAGGTTGCCTGCTCTAAAAAAGCTCCTCAGGCTGTAGGGATCAGCCTCCTGCCAAGCCTGAGACTTACAAAATCCCTACTGTGCACTGTGTGGTGCCAGGACAGCAGTGAGCCATGTGGCCACCGAGCCACTGCCCTGCCCTTTGAGGCTGGGAGATAAGTCAGGCAGGGAGACCAGAGAGAAAAGTTATTATGGAAAGAATCACAGCACCTCAGCAGGTGACATCTGCTGCTGAAGAGAAGCACAGCAGAGCAAGGCAGCCAGAGAAGGTGCGGGAGGAACATTATTGCACATAAGGTGGTCGGGAGACTTCTTGGATCAGGTGGTACCGAGCTGAAGTTCAGGCAATGAAGCATAGCCAGGACACTGAAGCCAGGGCCCACACTGCCACTGAGCTAGCTGTCCACCCAGGAGCCAGGGTGTGAAGAAGCTAAAAGAAAGCAGCTGAGAAGATGTTCCCCAAACATGTGTGGTTGGAGAAAGAGACTCAGAAAAACACAGTGGCTGTTTTCCCTTTGGCAAGAAGCCCTGGAACCTCAAAAGGCAGAACTCCAGGTGGGAGGTATATGTAGAGAGGGCACTCCGGCATCCCATCAGAAAGACACGTGAACCTGCCACAGTCAGCCCTGCCATTCACACAGCTTCACGTGGTACCCGGGGCCCTGCAATTCACATGGCCTCATGTGGTACCTGGGGCCCTTCTATGCACACAGCCTCATGCAGCACCCAACGCCCCTCTGCCAACCACGTGGCCTCACTTGGCACTTGGGGCCTTCCCCCAGAGGCACTGAGCACAGCTTGCTGGTTCTGAGATGCAAGTGGGACAAACATCCCACACAGCCCCTTCTGAGCTCAGGGACAAGTCACCCCATGTTCCCTACTCTGCATCTGGCACTGTAGTTCAAGCTGACCGAGGACACCCTTCACCACATTGATATCCGAGATTGGTGTCCTATCTTTCTTGAATGGCCCACAGAGCATGACACAGCAGGGACGGAGATGGAGAGGGCGGGTGTGAAACCAGAAGGACAGACCCCAGTGAAGGAAGGGTTGAGGGGATGCTCACAGGCCCAGTCATGACCTAGACCTCACCAGGACAAGAGGATGCCCATAAGCACAAGCCAGTACAGTTAGATGCCCAACCCAACAACAGGTGCCCCCCGCCCGTCACTAAAACCAGGCTCTTTACACCAGCAGCAATGGAAAGGGTTCCAGTACCAACCAGATCGGACCGTGACAGCCATTCTGAATGTTGTGGACAATCAGTGGGGGAGCCACGTCGGTGCAGAGGTAATGGTGGGCGTCCGCCGTGAGCCGGAAATAGCCATCGACCAAGGACACGAAGGACAAGGCCTCCTCGTGGGAAGAGAGCTTCAGTTCCTGGCAAGAGAGACGCCACACAGTTACATCATGCTCTGTCAATGTAAGCGTCTGGCTCTACGGGGCACTGCACAGTGAGAAGACACTTAGGACAGAGTGGAAACCCCAAAGGGAAAACACCACCCAGCACTTACACACGGCACTCACTGCTCAACACTTCCCACCTACCACCTCTAACTGCTGGGGCACAGACAGCGTGCATGCAGTGAGCAAGCAGGAGACAGGGAGCCCCGTGGAGAAGCTGCCCCTGGGTCCAGACAAGAGAAGAGGAGGCCTGAGTCAAGGTGGCATGAATGTAGAGGCAGGAGAGGCGGAGCATGCACTGATCTTGGCAGTAACAACAGTCACTGAGTCAATGTTATTGCTGCTTTATAGGGGAGGAGACGGGCACAGGGGGCTCATCTTGGAGCAGAGCTGGTCTCAAAGGTGAAAGGGCTTTAGTCTAGGTATGGTCCAGACATCATGACGAGGTTGCTAGGTTAGTAAGTCTAGGGGCCACTGAGAGTTTGGAGAAGGCAGTAAGTGTTACTCAGAGTGGGAACTTCTGTGAAGGAAGGTATACAGAAAAGTGCCTGGAGGTGAAGACAGGTGGAGATTTTTGGTTGGGAATCTCTGATTCTGAGCAGAGACTGCCCATTTGAGGGGAGCTTTGGGGTCAGCCAAGAACATTTCCTGGCAAGGGAAGGTATCCAAAGCCATGATTTGGAGCTCATAAAAATATTAAAAAGCACCTGACTCTTCAGAGGACAAAATAACATATACAAGGCACTCTTGCTTGGTGCAGTGGCTCACACCTATAATCCCAACACTCTGAAAGGCCAAAGCAGGAGGGTCTCTTGAGCTCAGCAGTTCAAGACTAGACTGAGCAAAAGTGAAACCCCATCTCTACTAAAAATAGAAAAACTAGCTGGTCATTGTGGCAGGCACCTGTAATCCCAGCTACTCTGGAGGCTGAGGCAGGAAGGATCACTTAAGCCCAAGAGTTTGAGGTTGCAGTGAGTTATGACACCACAGCACTCTACCCAGGGCAACAGAGTGAGACCCTGTTTTGGAACAAAAGAAAGTAATCCTGGGCAGCACCTGTGGCTCAAAGGAATAGGGTGCTGGCCCCATATGCTGGAGGTGGCGGGTTCAAACCCAGCCCCAGCCAAAAACTACAAAAAAAAAAAAAAGAAGAAGAAAGTAATCCTTCCCAGAGCAATAGAGACAGAAGAGGCTGGTGGTGGAGAGGAGAGGGCCAGGGGCAGGAAGACACAACCACCAGTTGTGAGAGGTCAGGGGCCTGGTGACAGCTGGGGTGCTAAAGGAAGCTGTCTGGGGGTAGTGAGCCCAGGGGGTGAGAGGAGCGGCACGAGGGTGGGCCTCAGAAGAACACTGCACTCAGCCTGCCTTTAGATGTGAGCAGACACCCCACAGCTAGCCCCAAGAACAAGTTCAAGGTTCTCTCAACCAAACAAGGGGCAGGGCTAGCCTAGGCACCTCCTTGCCCAGCCACACAAATAGTAAGACCACATAAGCATTCAAGTTCCCTGGGACCAGGGTGTAAGTGGAAATGGGAGATGCACAGAGAAGGGAGAAACCCAGACACCAGTTGGTGGACTCAGGCTCTCCTGAAAACCAGTAGCCACACTGCTGTCTGATCCAAGGCCTTGGAGACGCCACGGCCAGGAAGGCACAGGGAGCAGTGGAGGCTTGCACACAGCCCTGGGGCTCGGCTCTCTCACCTCCAACCTGTGTGATCACCATTTTTACAGGTCATGAAAGGCCAAATACTGGCAACCTCAAATGGTTTACGCTAACGGCTGTGTGGCCTTTATAGGTCACTTAACCTCTTATGTTTCTGTTCCCACCACTGTGGAAATGGGGATGACAATGTAACCACCCACAGGGCTGGTAAGAAAACAGAGTGGATACTTGTAAAGTGCTCAAAACAGAAAGTGCCAGCATGTGGGAAGGGTTAGTGCTTGTAAAGAAAAACCAATGGGGAACAGGTGATCTTCCATGCTGCCTTCCTCCTGCTCCCCACACAGCACTGTGGCCCACAGGACAGGCACCCGCTCTCTGCCGCTTCTCCTCTGCCGGGCATCTTAAGGGCTCAGCAGTGCTGAGCAGCTAAATTAGCAACATGCCGACCTCCCCTCACCTTCAGGACCCTTGGGGTGATGGTGCCCTAGAAGCCCAAGTGCAGGGGCAGGCAGGTGGGACTGGGCAAGAGCCTCCACTCCTACTGAGTGACCCTGTCAAGTGTCTGCCCCTCCCGACGAGCCTCAGAGTTCCTGCCTGAGAGCAAGCCCACATGCCTAGTCTGAGGCTCTTACAAAGCCGAGGAAGCTGGCACAGGTGTGGTTTGCAACCTGCCCACAGCTGCGAAAGTTCACTGAGCAGCACTTTCTACCCCGCCCTTGGTCTCCCACCATCCCGCTAACATTTACCCGGGCTCTTCTGCCTTCCCTTTGTCTCCACTACATTTTTTCTGATAAAAATAATGTGTGATTTTTGTATCAAAAAAAGGAGGGGGGAAACGAAGGCAAGAGAATGAGAAAACTGAAACTGGGCAGCACCTGAGGCTCAGTGAGTAGGGTGCCGGCCCCATATACCTAGAGTGGCAGGTTCAAACCCGGCCCCAGGCCAACTACCACAAAAAATAGCCGGGTGTTGTGGCGGGAGCCTATAGTCCCAGCTACCTGGGGAGGCAAAAGAATCACCTAAGCCTAAGAGCTGGAGGTTGTGAGCTGTGATGCCCCAGCACTCTACCAAGGGTGACAAAGTAAGACTGTCTCTAAAAAAAAAAAAGACAAAACCACTAATAATGCCACCACAAACAGCTGTTAGTATTTAATTATTTTTCTAAGAGCATGTGTACGCACATCCATATCTATTTTAAATGTTTTTAGCAAAATTGGTACCACTCTATAGGTAGTTTTATATTCTGCTTTTCTCTATTTACAAAAGCATTTTCCAGATCATTAAAAAACTCCACTATTTAGTTGTACAATATTCATAAACCACTGACTGCATCTTACATTGTTTCTAGAAGACAGAGTCCCTAGATTATTGAACAGAGGAATATACAGATATTTTTGAGATTTCTTAACACATGTTGCCAAACTGCTCTCCAAAAGATTATAACAAAAATGAAAGTTACCCTGCACACAAGTAAGTGACCATATAGCCCCCCACACAGCAGGCTCTGTCCAGCCCTGAGTGTCATCACTCTGACACAGGCCCTGCCACCATCCAGGCAGGACAGGGCCTTACTCCAGTGCTACCTTCGCCCGCTTGTCATGAGCATGCCCTGCCTCGCAGGCCTTCCCCTCGTGGCCAGCTGCGACCTGCCCCAGCACAAACAGGCCCAATTGGCAGAGTTCTACTTCCCCTGCCAGACCAGCCAGCTCAACTCCACCATGTCCTCCAGTGGTACCAAGGGGGGAAGTGAAACTGAACACTCTTCCTCTGCTGAGGGTCAGGGTGCGCCTGACACCACAGTGAGGCCTGCCATGGCCGGCACTGCAAGAACACTTGGCAGAAGTGCAAAGTGGGGACTTTCCACCTGCCTCACCCAGATGACCGGCCCCACCTGCTCAGCAGAGGACTACACAAGGGGCCCCTGGGGAAGCACTGACAGCCTGTGACCAGGGACTGACGGCCTCTGGAAGAGCCACAAACTCTAAGGCAGACTCCCATCCCCAGACCAGAGCAAGGTGCAAAGCTGTGCTGGTGTAACTCAGAGGCCAACACCAGCAGTGCCCCAGCCACAGAGGCTTGTGGCAAGAGTCAGAGCCTCCTCAGACCTTCTTTTGGCGACAGGAGCCAGAGAGCTGCGAGCTACCCACCTGCCCAGCGATGCCTCCTCTCACCCCCAGGCCCAGACTCCAGGACCCTCAGGAGTGAACTTACCATTTTTTTGTTGTCCTGCTTGTTGATGCTGACCACAGATTCCTTTATTACAATGTGAGTGATTTCAGGGAAGTAAGAAAAATTGGTCCACTCTTCTCGGATTTTGTTTTTCTCATCATCCTTCTTGTGTTTATTTTCTAGTTTTTTTCGCTTCAGTTTATTTTTTTCCTTTTCAACTGGAACAACCTGATGAGATGCACAAAAGCGGCAGGTTAAGTTGGCTCTCTCCTTTTCCACTGGTGAAAGGTTAATGCTTCTGGTAAAGAGATGCAGGTCCAAGGAGGGTAAACCAGCCTTCCTGGCCACAGAGGGACTTGGGAGTCAGTGCCTGGGGGCTTAGGACCAAAGGTTTGGGCTCTGCCAGGGGGTCTGGGGCTTCCACACCTGGATGAGGCCTTAGTGAGCACAAATGACCAAACTCCACATGACAAGCCAAGTGCCTGCAAACCTGAAGGGGGCATTAACAGCTCAGCAGACACACACCTGTCAGGTCCCCTTGCTTCAACTCAGAGAGCACATTCATTTTATCACCAGTTATCTTGGCTTTGTAATGATACTCTAGTCCAGGCTTTCAAGAGAGGGTAGAACCCCATGCTTGACTAACATACACCCCCAAAGGTGTGAACACTCCATGCCGTGCAGGCCCTGGAGACCAGAGCCCAGGTTACTGCTGCCTCTGCCACCTACTTAATTAGTGTCACCTCCTGGGCCTCCATTTCCCCAGCGGTAAAGCAGAGGGCTCATGTCTTCACAGGGCAGAGACCAGACAGGTGCTTAGCACAGCACCTGCCACACAGAAAGCCTTCAACAAGCGCCAGGCACTGTCATTTCAGCACGAGAACAAAGCAGGAGGAGAAAACGAGGCTCCCATTCACCTTACCGTTATGACTTACTTCATGATAATTACAGCAGCTGTAATAACTCATTCAACATTTATTATTGTATTCGAGGCTTTGTGCTAAATGCCTTTTACTTCTCTGAACAGCCCTATGAGTTAGAGTAAGTACCTCTGTCTGGCAAGTGAATAACATGCAGCTGACATGGGTGAAACGACCCTCCCATGGCCACTTCACTATGTGTGAGGCTAGGACTGGAACAAGCTCTGTGTAGGCCTAAACCCATGCCCAAAGCCACTCTGCACTACGCTGCAGCACACACGCCTTATAAAGCAAAATTTACTGCCAATTCCACAAAGCTGGAGGCCTACATTCACTTCTTGGCCCAGGACAGATGGCCCAGGATAGACAGCCCAGCAGGACAGATGGCCCAGGACAGACAGCCTAGCAGGACAGATGGCCCAGGACAGATAGCCCAGCAGGAGAGAGGGCCCAGGACAGAAAGCCGAGCAGGAGAGAGGGCCTAGGACAGACAGCCCAGCAGGATAGAGGGCCCAGGACAGACAGTCCAGCAGGTCAGATGGCTCAGTGGGATAGACAGCCCAGCAGTATAGATAGCCCATAAGTCCAGCAGGTCAGACAGCCCAGCAGGACAGATAGCCCAGAAGGACAGACGGCCCAGGACAGATGGTCCAGGACAGATGGCCCAGGACAGATGACCCTGCAGGACAGATGACCCAGGACAGACGGCCCAGCAAGACAGATGGCCCAGGACAGACAGTGCAGCAGGACAGACGGCACCCACCATACACACAGGTGCCTCTTTTGCCAACAGCCACTTACATTTGGTTTCACCCTCCACTGGATCCCAAGATTTCCAGTCACCATCACTTCATAGTAGACAATGTTTCCACCGTCATTTGAGTGAAGCCGACTCATCTCATTTTCTGATGAGATCAGTAACACAGAAGTCTCGAATATTTCAGCACCATAATGTTTCGTCAAGGTCTCCAAGGTAGCCAAGTACTTCACCTTCAGGTCGTGCGTGGACACACTGCTGTCACAGATGGTCTTGTTGTTGAACTCTTTCAGGAAATCCTTGAAAACATTATTTATCCGCATTCTGGTGAGAAGGTTCCTCTGTCTGATGGACTTATTCAATGTTTCTGGGATGTATCGCTTGTAGCTAGAACACAACAGGAACATACATCTCTCTTACACATAGGAGTCAGCAGAAAACAGCACAGAAACACACCTAAGCTACATGCCTGTCCACGTGCTGTCAGGGGACGCAGGGGCCTCCTCCCCCCAGGACCGTGGGTGGAGTGAGCACAGGGCTGACAATCGTAAGAGGCAAGAGGTGAGCAGGGACAGAAAAGCAGAGCATGCCCACAGTGTCACTGAGGTAGGAGTTCTTTCAGGCATCATCGAGAAACTGACTTGTCTGTTTTTGTGCTCATTGGCTTCTGTCCTTGTGCATGCTGGGGCTCACACACCCTAGACTGAGCATCAGCTCCCAAACAGTCTGAAGGGTATCGAGAGCAGTTACCTCTCAGTGTGAGGACAGATGCTCGGTACATACTGCCGGTAGGTCTGGTTTATAACTTTTCCATAAAGATCACTTTTTTAAACAAAAAATAGGGAAAATGCACAAAGGCTAACTAAATTCAAAAGATGTAGTATCTGCTATGTTACTGTGTCCCAGGTAAGTTACGAAGTGGATCAACAAGCAAGCTGGAAACCCAGTCTCCCACCCAGGCCCTACTGAGTGTGTCTGTCTATGATGAGAGTCACGACAAGCTGACACGCAGCTGGAGCAGGGGACGGTTTCAGGGGGAACATGAATACCCATGAGAGAAAGAGCAAGTTCACAAAGGGCCAAATAAACAGGCGGCCGACCTGCCCCTTACTGCAGGCCTGAGACAGCAGCTGGGGACAAACAGGAGGCCGACCTGCCTCTTGCTGCAGGCCTGAGACAGCACCTGGGGACAAACAGGGGCTGACCTGCCCCTTACTGCAGGCCTGAGATAGCACCTGGCAGGCGGGCCCCATTGCATGACCAGCTTCCCAACATAGGGAAGAGTGAAGGGGCCTCCTCCCCCAGGACCATGGCTGCAGTAAGCACAGGGGTGATCAGACTGAAGTTTGAAATCTATGCTCAACAAACATTAAAGTTTTCCTTTTAGATTAATGTAATAGAATCGGAGAAAAGCTGCCATTTTCACTGTAGGCTCATGAAAGAGAGGAAGTGCCTGGGTCACAGAGAGGACAGAGGGCAGCTCCCCGCTCTAGACCCCCCCCCCCAAGGGCAAGGAGAGAGGGGAGGCACCTTCACACAGGGACACATGCCAGCAGGTGATACGGCAATAAATGGCCTCTTCAAATGAGCCTGTCCTCATTTGTGACAATCATAACAGCCCGCTGGCAGGAAAAACTGTCAGATTTCATAGACACACAGAAATTATAGACTGAATATTCCTTCACAGAGACTTGATCTTAGATAATATGTTTAAGTAAATACAAACTGGATGTGCTCAAATCTCACATCAGAATTAACCGCTCTGGAGAGTCGCTAGAGCCCCGGAGTAACAGGCTGGGGACAGTGACAGCTTTCCAGAGAACTAAGCTGAGGGGGTTTCACAGGTGGGTCCATCATGAGACAGCAGCCTCAGTGGTGGACATCGGTGTCCATCAGAGGTGCAGAGAGGTGCAGATGGCATGGGGCCAATGATTTGACTGGAACCCCAACCCAGAAATTCTGCCTTCATACAAATTTCTGAGATTGTCAGAAAACATTCAAAATCAGGACACAAGTATAACTGCGCTACATGAACAAATATTTTAAATAAGGTTTGAGTTTTGCAGAGAGCAGGGGTGAGCCAAACACCAGCAACAGCTGAGACTGAGACATCTGGGAAGATGGAAAGCTGCCTCCACTGTAAGCCACGCTCCAGCAGGCAGGGAACTCACCTGATGTCCTTGGGCAGTTCTGGCAGCTGCATCTTCTTCATCATGGCATAGTGTGAGATGGCCAGGACAGCCATCCCCAGACACTCGTTCTCAATGTCATGGCCATCCTGCTCTGTCTTAGGGTCTCGAATGGGAGCCAGGCACTTCACCAAATCATACTGTCCCTTTGGAGCAGAGGTGAGAAAAAATGAGCAATTGTTCAAGTTCCTACTGTTCAGAGAAGACTCCAACGGGCCGGCAGATGGTGCTGCAAGGAGCCTCACGGGAGCAGCAGCTCTCAGCACCAAAGCCCTTTCTCAGCAACGCTGGGCACGAAAGTCATTGGCTCACTTCACACACACTCACTGAACACTACAGGTGAGGTGAACAGCAAACATGTGAAACCACAGTAAGACAGCAAAAATGCTGAGAAACAGTGTGTCCCAGGCCTGATCCACAGCAGAGCGAGGGGAAGTGACCACGCTGCACACGCCAGGTGGCCCCACTGGGGCTGGTGTGGAGCTGGCAGGGCCCCATCTCTGGCTCTGCTGCAGTTCCAAGGGAGGAAGTCGTACTCCACAGGGCATGTCCAGCACAGGTGGAGTCCCCTCCCTCCTCAGAAGCCATGCTCCACATAGCATGTCCAGCACACGTGGGGTCCCCTCTTCTGCTACTTAAGCTCTCAGTGGTGCTATGCACTCCCATGTACCCTTGTGGATGGGGCACAGCATCCCAACAACCTGTGGGGCTCCAAAACCAAGGCTGGGCAGCATGGCCCCCCCATTAGTGCCCACTTAGATTAGCAGCTGTGAGTTCGACCCTGCACCAGGTTCCCATCACGTATTACTTCATCTCATCACCACAACGGTCTGGGAAGAAGCTAACACCACTGCTTCTGATAGAAGGCTGCGTACTGCACAGTCCCAGCCAGCCAGTTACTGGCAGGGAAGTCCCTGAGAGCCAGTGATGAGCGGATCCAGGCCATGTGCT
>CAUYQV010072837.1:0-10191 GCA_963574575.1 Galagoides demidoff
TCTTGGGCTAGAATTAAGTTGTATCTTTCGTTTGAGAGCTATAGATTAGTTTCATAAAAGGGCTGTGTACATTGGATACTTTTTCTTCCATTCCTGAGATACTTTGCTAAGAAGAACATTTTCCAGTTCCATCCATGTAAACCTGAAGGAGGTAAAGTCTCCATTTTTCTTTAGGGCTGCAGTGGTGGGAGGGTGACCGGAAAGATCACCTAAATATCTGTCTAACAAGGGTACAAGTGAACTTTTCTAGAACTAGAATATAAATGTTTTGATACAATGACTAAGCAAATGACATGAAATTTATGTTAACCAGCTTGATGAAAGTATTTCAAATTGTATATGAAAACAGCACAAGGTACCCCATGTTTGCATTAATGTATACAGCTATCAATTAATAAAAAAAATTTAAAAAATAAATAAATAAATTTAACTTCTACTGGATCTACCTTGATGTTACCATGACTAAAAGTATTAAAGAGAAATACCAATATGATTTCATAGCAGAGAGTATAACATAGACCTGAGTAGATGTTGAATAAAACATAGGGATCTGAAGCTCAGATTAGGAATTTGTGCTCCGCCCCTATTTGTTCTTCTACCGGGTCACAGGTACACTCTCAGCCTGTCTTCTAGGGGGGTAGAGCCATCTAACGGGTTCTGACCCATGAAAACGAAGGAAGAAAGGTGTGTCCTCTGGGAATCAGGGGTGCCTGATTCTCCAGGCTCTCTTTGTTGGCTGGTTATGTACAAACCAACATGACCTGGGAGCTACCCAAGCTAGAAGGAGTCTTTGTCTCTGGATCATCGTGTGGAGAGCCACCTGCCCACAAAGAATGTCAATCTTGGTTTTCCAAGAGAAGGACATTTATCTTAGCTGAGGGACCTAGAAACTCTTGAGGAAATGATATTTAAATTAAGAACGTAATTCAGAAAAGAGTTAAGCACTGCAAACTGAGTGGTCTAAGTGAGTTTTTGTTTGGTTTAATCTATATCAAATAAAAAGCTTAATAAAAGATATGAAGCCACTTTAAAAAAGGAAGTGGCTTAGAATCAGTGAAGTTGATTAAAAGGTGCCCTTCAAGAACTTTCTGAATTATGTGCCTATATTAACCCATGACTAGTCATTTAAATAATATTGAATGGAAAGGAAGTATTTAAAAAACCCATATACTTATTGACACTCACTTGCCAGTCTGTTCTGTTCCACTCATTTATTCAACGTTTTCTATTAAATGTCAGGTAAATATCAGAGGGATGTAATTGCGACTGAAACAGAGTCTCTGCTTTTAGGGAATTTACATGAAAAAGAGGGATTACAGGGATAGCCACACAGGTGGAAATAGAAGGACAAACTGGGATCAGTCCCAGGGAAAGGACTGTGAGGGATGAAGCACTGTGGAGTTTCCGATCAAGTTCATAGGCAGTGAGGAAATGCTTCCCTGGGGAAAGGTGAGATTTGAATTGAGATGTGACAAATCCCCAGGAGTTGAGGCAGATGTCACAACTGCTCCCCAGACCATTGCCTGGGCAATGAGGAAGGAAAAGAAGGCCAGTAGGCTCGAGAGAGGGCACGGGCTCTGGAGGAAGGGGTGCGGCTGGGCGAATGATGAGGGCTACCCGGAGAATTTTGCTTTTCATTTTAAGGCAGTAAGACGTCACTAAACCATTTTAGGAAGGGTCCACACAGGATTACGTTTGTTGTTGTTTTGAAGAATTCATTCTCTTTCAAGTGTGGACAAAGATTGGAAGGAATTGGAGTGGGCCGAGGGAAAATCTTTGCGCCCTTCTGGAAAGCAAGGGCGGTGGCCGAACCCAGGGCAGACAGTGAAGACAGAAACAGAGAGAGATTAAGGAGATATTTTTAAAGTTAAAGCAACTAACAGTGGCATAGAAGCCATATTTTAGAGAGTTCATTTAAAAATTCTGATGTAGTGCCTAAAATCCACGGAATAACTAACAGAACTGACCATGTCATCCATCTTGGCCCTCCTGCCAATCAGTTTGTACACTTCCCCCTCAGTGGTCCAGCATTATTTCTGCTTGTGCGTCTCCTAGATATTTTCTAGACTATTACTTGCCTGTCTTCAATAAAAAAAGTGATTTCTTCAAGTAATATAAAACTACAGTTCTTTAGAATTCATTGAGAACTTTATAGTAGTTTTCTTAGTATAAAGAAGATTCTGGATTGAATGAGGAAGGATCTTGGTCTAATGTGTTCCAGATGAAACAGCAAGAGTGGAAAGCCCAGGTCCCCGAGGACGCCTGCCCCTCGGTTCCCTTTTTATCCACCCCCACCCTCATCCTTCCACTGTGCAACTGCGGAATTCCTCCAAAATTCCAGAATTTCTAATGCTTCTTCTTTATTTCCTCAGAATTCCCAAGTGGGAAAACCTTCCGCCATTTGTTCCCCTCCCCCCTTTATCAACGATGCATACATCTCTTTAACACCCATCTTTTAGAACTCGACTTCCCCAAACCCTAAGTTCATACCTTAGGCCTCATATTGTTATTTCTTTTCACTGGTGAACCTTTTTTTCTGATTATTTTTTAAAACACATTTCATAAAGTCTTTTTCACTTGGTACATCGTTTACTCTATTTAGGGGGCTAAGAACTAAATCATGCATGGAGAAAATTTTCTAAAGATTATTGAGAAAAGTCTCTTAACTGATTATAGAGCAGTTATGTGGCTTGAATGAAGCAGATTCAGCTAGAAATAGTATTAGTAAAATGAATGTGAGTCACAGAATTTCAGTAGGGATTTCTGGAGGTAGAGATATAGTCAAGAAAATAATGGCATTAAAGTCAGAAGGTGAATTCTTATTCTCCCTAACAGTTTTGGCTTTTATGGCTTCATGGGATCACAATTCTACTGCATAGAAAGAAGAAAAGGTGTTTACCTGCTTTACTTTTTTTTTATTTGTTAGACAGAGTCTCACTCTGTTGCCCTCAGTAGAGTGTCCCATGGAGTCATATCTCACAGCAAGCTCAAACTCTTGGGTTCAATGATCCCCTGCCTCAGCCTCCCAAATAGCTGGGACTACTCAGCTACAAGTACCCACTACAATGCCACAATGCCTGGCTAGTTTTTCTATTTTTAGTAGAGACAGGGTCTCACTCTTTGTCAGGCTGGTCTCAAACTCCTGAGCTCAGGCCATCCACCCACCGTAGCTTCCTGGAATGCTGGGATTATAGGTGTGAGTCACAGTGCCTGGTCCACCTGCTTTAAGAAAAATGAAAATTTAATATCATTTTTCCTTTTTCTTGACAGCAGAAAATTGAAGTTAGATAGAAAATATATATTTGGGTGATTTCATCAGTGCACAACAGCTTAGACTAGCTTTTTATCAATATAAAATCAGAAGAGTATGTATTGATACTTGAACAGCAGGGATTGCTCTGAAGGGAGCAATTGGCCTATTTCCTTCCTTGAAATAGAAGAGAAAGTGGAAGGTGGTTGCTGGGCAGTACCTCCCCGCTCCCTCCCCTAGAACTGGGGGCAGCTGTGCTGTGTGTGCCTTCTCCTCCTCAGGAAGCTGCATTTTTTGGCTACAGCTGCGGCATTGAAGAAGAGCAGACAGAAAGACCCACTGCAGCTGTCTTCTCACCTGACTAAAATCAGATATAAGCAACCTTGCCTGGGTCGGGAAAAGCATTTCCAGGCTTTGAATTATTTTCCAAAAATTCCATTGTGAATTAGTTGTTTGTTTCTCAAAAAGCATTTCACCACAAGCCATGTTACAATTTAATATATGTAATTATAGTTCCATTGGGTTATTTTAAAAGGGTTTTAGCTTCACCCAAACACACAGTGAATGAAACATTCTTTTCACGGCAAGGCAATCTAATTTGGAAGAAGAGAAATATATATACCCGTTCCCGGCAGATTGCTTGCTAGCGAAAGGAGCAGTGACCGGGGGAGACAGAGAACAGATGATACTGTTCCCTCCCCTGCCCACTTCTCAGAAGCATTAGTCCTGCAGCTGATGCTTGTCGGTCCATAGACAATTCATGTAAATCAGTAAAGGATGAGGGTCCAGAGCAGAGATTCTCAATCGATGTGCCGCGGCACTCCAGGGTCCCAAGAGAGGATGTGAGGTGTGCTGCAAAAATTTTTAAAGACCCTTCATTAAAATGGTTTCAAAAGAAGTTCAAAGCACAATAAGTATATTCTTTTTTTTTGATCAACATAATTTAAGGGTGCTGCACAATTTTAACTATAGGCTCAAGTGTGCCATGAGATAAAAAAAGGTTGAAAAACAGGAGTGTAGAGTAAGGTACACAACCCCCCATGATTATTAATTTGCAGTTGAGAAAATAATTGTCCTTTTCGTATGAGGTTATTTTTTTCATATTTACATAAGATTAGATGATGCAGTATTGAAGTAACTCTCAGGCCAGATGCTGTAAAATAAGGAATATTAAAGTGGTGAGGAGTCTGCCCATGGAGAGGACTCCCTTCCTACTGGACAGTGAGAAGGAGCAGAGAGTGTAGTGATAGGAGCTATAATTCTCTCTGAGCTTTAGAAAGGTATAAATATACATAATGAATATGTTGTATTATAATTATTATATAAATGGATTCAAAATTGAATGTATGTGCAAATTGAAGATAATTGAATCAGCAAGAGTGTGTAGTAGACATACTTAAAATGAACAGCTTACACACACACACACACACACCCCTGAGCTGGATAACATCTTACAAAACCCTGCACACCAGGCCTTGCTGACCCCGCCCTTCTGCCCCTGGCTTCACTAAAGACTTTTGGTGGCTTTCTGTACAGATGTTTAAACTTTGCAATAGACTTTGTTCTAACGCTGCCTTCTCAATGTCCAATTTCCAAATCTGCACTAACTCGTTTTCAGGGTCTAGCATGTATTACGATGGTTATAATTTTATATGCTTACATTTTTTAAACAAAAAAGTTTATAAAAATTGTAAATCAGTTCATAACACAAAAACAAAGATGTTATAACAGTGGTAGAAGAATAGTTTTTAAGATGTAGCGACGTTGATGTCTATTCCTCACTAGTTCTCAAAAAACCACACTAATAAGGGACTCTTGTTGATATTGATAAAGATATTTTATCTATAAGATACATATTAAAGAGGTTGGATTGATTCATCGTCTTTTATTAAATCATTCACATTCATATTTTCTTCCTACCAAAACATCCTTCCAAATACATGCCATCTCAAATTTATTTTACCTTAAATAGAATAGACTATCAAATAGTATTAGTTGAACACATTTATTTTTACCCTGACACCTGCTCCCTTTTAAGTATTTGTGCTATGGCTTGAGAAGACACTCTGTAGACTTTAAAATAGAAATTTAAAATAGAAATAGAAATGCAAATCAGAAAATTCTTCAGAAATTACCATCAACATTTTTGTCCTCAAAATTTTGCACTCAAGAGGATTCCTCATATCATTTTCTACTTCTGTTCTTTTAAAGGATCTATATTCATTCCAAATTCTTTTCCATTTGACAAATAGATTTAATTGGATGAATAATTATAAGCTTTAATAAAGCAGTTTTCCACTTTATGTATTACGAAAACATAAATCATCCACATTTGGGTCAATGTGTATTTTTTATGTCTGTCTTAACAAAAATATAACCAAACATGTGATTTATTTACTCTCCTAGAGCAGCACAGTAATGGCTCAAGATGCCAAAATAATTGAAATAATAGAAAAGAGTGGGTAAAGTTTGAACAAGAAAAGGAAGGCTCATGCCTCATACCCAGGTCAGCCGGACTCAAATCAATCGAAATAGCCTAACCATGTCCATCATTCAGCTGCTCATGTCCAGGTCACCTCCCAGACAACCCTATGAGGTATGGAGGACTGGTAACTGGGAGTTTAAAAATGAGATCCTGAAAATGATGGATTTCAAGGCAGCTGTCTCTCTCCTAAAATGTCAGGGTTTCAGGCAGCTGCCTGGCTCCTTGGTTCTTGGAGCTCTCTTGGTCGAAAAATGACCAGACACCCCAAAGTAAAGCAAGCATGAAACAAAATTTAGTGAGAAAGAAAGATAGGTTTTCAGAGTGAGAGCAAAGTATGGGCTTACAGAGAACGATACGGTCACCAGAGACAGCAAACGCACTCTCTTTGTCACAAGTAAAGAAAAGGCAGAGAGGCCGGGATTATGGCCCACGGTTCTCTTTTATACCTCCTAGGTCAGGCCTACCTCATGGTCCAGAGGTCGCCTTGGAACCAGATGTTGACTACACATGGGGACCTCCCACTGAGAACCTACGGTGAGGTTGAGAACCACAGGGTAATCAGTCTTAAAGCTGTTCTAGGTCACCCTCGAGACTCTGTTATACCTGGTCCTGGACTAGACTCTGCTATACCTTCTGCAGTCTGCGCCGTAAGTTGACTGGTAGATGGGTAGGGGGGTCCCTCCTTCCCACCTGTGAGCAACCACTTGGGACAGAATGAAGCTGGGTGGCACTGAGATGGCCCCTAGGCCTCACTTTGTCCTCCTTCTCAGGAAAGCAGTCCATAATTAACTACCTAACGCTTTCATAATTTTGCCCCATATCCAACTGTTTGTCATTAGTACACATATTTACCAGATCAGGATAAATTTTCAGGTAGTAATAATTAAAAACAATAATTAGCCCTTTCTTTACTGGGCTTTAAAACAAAACCCCTTGATTTTCAGACATTGTTGCAAAGCTAATAGTCTTGGATCAATTTCCTTATCAAAGCTTAAACTTATGAAAACAGCATCAAGTGTATACCAACAACATAGGTGTTATCCTTGTTCCAAACATCATGTTATAACAAGCAGAGCTGGCTGTACGTATTTGTGGTATAAGAACAAAGCAAAAGATGACGTGGCAGGGACAGGTTGGCTTTCTAGAGCCTTGTCCAGTCACCTTCCGAACAAAAAACAGGTGTATTTTCTCATTATCATAAAGCCTTGGTCCAAATCAAAAGACAAATACCTGTATGAGAGAGGGGTTGAAATTATCAACTGTTTTTATTTTGGAAAACAACTGTTGAGAGATCTGTCCAAAGAAGAGACCACAAAGATGGAATGACTTTTAAAAAGAGGTAAGGTGCAGCCTAGGGAGCAAAAACAGACCTAGTAGCATTCTGTGGCCTTAGATAAATGTCAAATACTGGCTTTTGTATCAGTTTCAGTTACTAAGATCTCTGCAATAACCCCTGCCCCCATAAGTTAATAAGTTAAATGGCAACCCTGTCTACGAGTAATACAGAAGATGCTGTTTATTTAAAACCCTAGAGTTCACAGAGAAACCAGGAAAAATAAACCACCGTCACAGTGTGTATTAACTGTGTCATATGTAAAATGGTTGTGAGGAACAACTGTGGAATGATGGAAAGGACTATGATGAATATTTTCTCATGTTGGGATGAAGCTCAAGGATTCCAGAAACAAACGCCAATATCATTTCCATACAGGGATTAATTACATGGTCAACAGCTGGGATTTACAAGGAGGTATTTTAAATAAAAGAGCAGGTGAGCTTGAACGGCATTCCCCCCAAAGACATAAAATGGGAATACCAAGCGAACTGGCCAATGTAATCTTTCACCTATGTCCTTCAGCACAGCTGTCCACGTACAGGTCGGGGAAATGGAAATTTGTGAATCGCAAACTGTGTACCATATTGGAACGATTCAATATGAACGATTTTATGCAACTATTTTAAAAACCGGGTGCCTCAGAATGGGACTCTCTCGAATGCACTTGGACTCCAGTGGGGACAACAGATAAGTTTCCCACTCTTGCTATTCCCGTTCCCCAAGGGAATGCTTCTGTTTATTCTTTCAGTCTTTGGCTATGTGAGCTCATCTTGTTCAGGCTGGCTCCCCAAGGAGGTCAATCAGTTTTGGAATTTGGCAAGTTTCTTTCTGAAATGCAGTATGGAATCCTCAACAGTGGAGGTCAAGGCACAGAATTATTTACAATAACTTGAGCAGCATGACCTGATTTAGCATAATTCAAAGTTTTCCAGGGCTACTCATGGCCCTTAGAATTCAATCCAAACGCCTTGCCATCGCCTGCACACCCGTGCATGTTGCACCCGTGCCTCCCCCCATCTGTCCCCTCACATGTTCTCCTCTCCCACTGCACACAGACACACAGGCCTCCTGCCTTCTGCCTGGGTCGCCTCTCCCTGGAAGGCCATTCCCCCTGCCCCTTATGTCTCTCTTCTTCATACTTGCCGTCTCAGCTTATTTCCCTCCTCAGAGAGATCATCCCCTCTTT
Organism: Galagoides demidoff; assembly: GCA_963574575.1. Taxonomy (NCBI): domain Eukaryota; kingdom Metazoa; phylum Chordata; class Mammalia; order Primates; family Galagidae; genus Galagoides; species Galagoides demidoff. The sequence continues at coordinate 8,258 of CAUYQV010072837.1, forward strand.
CTAAGCTCGCTTTCCGAATGTTATCAGAGTTCCGTTTTGGTTCCCTTCCTAGAATACATCGCAAATTGTATTTATTTATTTACTTCTAGGATATCTCCTACTCTGGACCGTAAGCACAGCCCATGTTGGAATCAGGCTCATACCCTCATTGCCCTACGAGGTCCACATGTTCTGTACTTTTTTGTTGTTTAAACTGAGAGCCCTAAACCAATTAAACAGCATAGAAAACACCACAGTGCATTGCACAGGGCAGGTAAGTGCCATTTAAGGAAAATGTGATTCCAGAAGTCTTAGTATGGGTGTGTGGGCTGCTGGATCGTGGTGCAGAATGCAGGCATGGGAGGAAAACAGCAAAGGCCAGAGCCGGGAATAAAGGGGCATTAAGTATTTGTTGAATTAATGACTCTTTTCTTTCAAGTGGAAACATCTTACAGGTCTTCCCCTACTTACAACTGTTCCGACTGGGGAGACACAGATGTGGCTTTTCTCCGGCACTGGAAAGCCTCTTTCCTTGGGAAAAGAAAGCTTGTACTGGTCACCATCTGAAATTGCTTACAGCTTCAATCCGTTGCCTTGCCGTTGTTTCCATTTTCAGTGTAGAGCTTGCTGGGATATGTAGCACTTAAAGATTTAGTGATTAGGCAGGCCTTGCTATCCCTCAGATCTTTTCCCAGAAGGAGGTTCTGATGGAGAGGCCGGCCTCAGGCTGAACGAGGTAGGTGTGGGACAGTGGTGATCGGTGTTGCTGGAGCATGTTCAGTTAGCTTACCCTACAGATTTGTCGACCTCACAATTTGCAAAGGCAGGGTCCTGACGCTTCATGTGGTCAGCCAGAAAAGTGTAAGTGGTGGAAAGAAAACCCGAGCATGTGTTTCTTAGTTATATGAGCCAACCCGCTTGGTTCCACTGAGCGGCGTCTGGTTAGCTCACTTGCTTCTAGTTCCCATGTCGAAAACGAGAATGCACTCCTCATACGATAGTGCTAGTAAAACATATTTGAAAATTTCAGTCAAGCGTTCACTTCTGAAATAAAGGAGCAAGAAGGAGAATTTGCTTCTTTTAGGAATGTAAGTCCCATCAGAGACTTTTAACTCAATAGGGTTAAATGTAAAATTTTTTGCAAAATTTCATACAGATTAGGAAAACAACAACATAAAAAACAAAGAATTAAAATAAAGGCACTGTGGCCAAATTGGAAGCGCAATATAATTCTATTTTCCTTTGGCGTTGGGCTCGCTGGGGGTAGAGTCCTTATTCCCATTCCACCATCCTCCACACCCAGCTTCTTTTTAAAAGAAAACATTTACTTTTGTGACTTGGTCATAATGAAATACAAAGGACCTCTTTGTGTGTGAAAATGAAACTGGGTGTGAGCCTTTTAAGGAAAAATTAAAGAAGGATGTGTATGTGGGGGGTGAAATTCCCAAGTCTTGCTCAGTTGATCCTGCTACCTCCTACTTAGAAAGCAGGCTGTTCTGCACAGCAAGGCCCAGATGGGGAGAATCAGGGAGCAAATAGCACCTTCAAAGGTTCACAGCTCAGACCTTCACACAGCCAGGCTGAGCTAACTTGCAGCACGCAGCACCGAGAGGATGTACCCAGGCAGCATCCGATACAGGCCGTCTACAAGGCTGACTCGCAGCTGCCTCAAATTGGGGAGCCTTATTTACAATCAATTTCTAAGCAGAACAGGAGTTTGCAGTTAAGAGGAAGACAGGGCTCGGCACCTGTGGCTCAATCGGCTAAGGCGCCAGCCACATACACCTAAGGTGGAGGGTTCGAATCCCCAGCCCGGCCCGCCAAACAACAATGATGGCTGCAACCAAAAAATGGCCGGGCGTTGTGGTGGGCGCCTGTGGTCCCAGCTACTTGGGAGGTGGAGGCAGGAGACTCACTTGAGCCCAGGAGTTGGAGGTTGCTATGAGCTGTGATGC
>CAUYQV010072838.1:0-12830 GCA_963574575.1 Galagoides demidoff
CGGGCGCCTGTGTTCCCAGCTACTTGGGAGGCAGAGGCAGGAGACTTGCTTGAGCCCAGGAGTTGGAGGTTGCTATGAACTGTGATGCCATGGCACTCTACCCAGGGGGATAGCTTGAGGCTCCATCTCAAAAAAAAAAAAAAAAAAAAGATAATTATCAACTTACCAGCTGTTTCCTCAGAAACAAAAGAATGTTATCCCAGAATCTCTACTCTGGGAATGACTGTTGGTACTTTTGAGAAATCAGTTTTGACCAGTTGTACAAAAGGATGCTTTGTGTGTCCAGTGATTTTTTTTTTTTTTTTTGAGACAGAGCCTCATGCTGTCACCCTGGGTAGAGTGCTGTAGTGTCATAGCTCACAGAAACCTCCAACTTCTGGGCTCAAGTGAGCCTGCCTCCACCTCCCAAGTAGCTGGGATTACAGGTGCCCACCACAACGCCTGGGTATTTTTTGGTTGCAGCCGTCATTGTTGTTTGGCGGGCCCAGGATGGATTTGAACCCGCCAGCTCAGGTGTATGTGGCTGGCACCTTAGGCGTTTGAGCCACAGGTGCTGAGCCAATGTCCAGTGATTGATTGCATGATCTGATTACCTCAAGAAGTGGTAGAAACTGAAAATTAAACAAATTAATACTTTAGATCAGTGGTTTTTAATCTTGGCTGCACATTTGAATCAGGAGAGAGCTTTAAACAAACAAAAAGTCAGAGTGGTGTTTATCATGCCTGTAATCCTAGCACTCTGGGAGGCCAAGGCAGGAGAATTACTTGAGCTTAGAATTTTGAGACCAGCCTGAACAAGAGTGAGAACCTGTCTCTACCACAAATAGAAAAATTAGTTGAGTGTTGTGACAGATGGCTGTAGTCCCAGCTACTCTGGAGGCCGAGGCAAGAGTATTCTTTGAGCCCAGGAATTTGAGGTTGCTGTGAGCTAGGCTGACGTCATGGCATTCTAGTTTGGGCAACAGAGTAAGACTCTGACTTAAAGACAAACATAAAAGCCTGGTCTCTCTTTAAATAATTAAAGCAGAATCTCTTGGTGTGAGACCCAGGTATCATTAGCCTGCAAACATACCTAGCAATTCCAGTTTGCAGCCAAGGTTGAAAACAACTGGGTTTGATAAATATTTTAGTAAGCTACCTAGAAGCAGTTGTTAGGGAAATTAGGATGAAATGAGATTTACCGCAAGGTATTTGTATTTTAAATCATAAAATGAGAGTCATCGCAATGGCCTCTAAATATCTACTTAAACTGGAGGAAATATAACAGTTTCATTTTTTTAATAAGATCATATTGAAAATTTATTAGTGACTAAAAATTACCTGTCACCTTAGCTAGCCTGTTCTATTTTCTCTCAGTTTGTAGCCCTTGGTAGAGTGCCGTGGCGTCTCAGCTCACAGCAACCTCAAACTCTTGGACTAAGTGATTCTCTTGCCTCAGCCTCTTAAGTAGCTGAGACTAGGCACCCACCACAACTCCCCTGGCTATTTTTTTAGAGATGGGGTCTTGGTCTGGCTCAGTCTGGTCTTGAATGCGTGAGCTCAGGCAATCCACCTGTCTGGGCCTCCCAGAGCCTGTTCTATTTTCAAAATGTCATTTGATTCACAGGGTCTCGTTATATTGACATGTAATCAACTTCTGTGTTGCTCTACACATTTGTCCTAATTCTGTTATGTCCAACAATGTATAATAAATATACCTCTTTCACAGGACCTGCACATGTGTGGAGACAATTCTCTTGCTTTTCATAAGTAATTTCTTGTGTAGGCTGAACATTTGGTTACCTTAACCTTTGCTTATCTTGAAAAGTAAGTTCCAAAGAGAAGGGGCCTAATTCTGAATGGCCACTATTCTATTCTTAGCCATTGGAATAGTACTTGACGTATTGTTAGCGCTCAGTTAATGTCTTTAACTAATGTCTCAGTTATGAATAAAAAACTATAGCCATTCATTTTACTTCTTTTATTCAGCTAGCTATAACAAATATGACTCTTTAAAATGAACCTTATATCCCTTTGATAATGTGCACATGCAAAGACATGAGAAAGAGGAGAACATTTCTGGCATACAATAACACAGCTAAATATGGTGAGGCAATTCAAGTGGTTCAGCATGGTTATGGCATGATAGTATGATGGCTAGTGAGGGAGAAATGGGCCTGATCACAGAGGATTCTAAGTCTGTTCCACAGACTTGGTCCATTTTTCTATAAGTACTGGGAGACCAGAAGGGAGTTTTACTCAGGGAGTGAAACTTTTGTGTTTTATAAAGATGAGGCTGCTGTGGACACTCACTGAAGTGGGAGAGAACAAAGACAGAGAAGCCAAATAGGAGGTCTCCAGGTCAAAAAACTTGATAACATCCAAAATATTAATGATTGACTTTAAGGAAGTCACGTATTTGCAAGTCATTGCTTAGCTGTGCTTATTGTGTTTAAGATAAAATGATGGGGCTTGGCGTCTGTGGCTCAAGTGGCTAGGGCGCCAGCCACATATACCTGAACTGCGGGTTTGAATCCAGCCCAGGCCTGCCAAACAACAATGATGCTGCAACCAAAAAATAGCTGGGCTTTGTGGCGGGCGCCTGTGGTCCCAGCTACTTGGGAGGTGGAGACAGGAGAATCACTTGAGCCCAGGAATTGGAGGTTGCTGTGAGCTATGATGCCATGGCACTCTACCCAGGGTGACAGCTTGAGGCTCTGTCTCAAAAAAAAAAGATAAAATGATGGAATGGACAGTCTTGTAGTAATTTCTTATAGGAAAACTAATTGAAAAGGTATGCCTGTGTAAAGCATATTTTACCAGATTGACTTGTTATAGATCGCTCCCAGAATTGGTCTTAAAACTTCATAATTATGTGAATTATTTTTTCTCTTTTGTGATATATTAATTATAACGAGATTTGTGTTTTTATATTTTCTTAGTAATATTTTTCCTATGCTTAACAAAAATTACAAGGGCCTAATTTAAGGCCATGGAAGTAGGACTCAAGGAAGAGATCAATGGGGGAGACATTTAGGAAGAGGCAGGCATTTACAGGTTATAGTGACTGATTGGATGTTAAAAGGCCAATTTAGAAAAGCACTTGTGTTCCTGGGTCACTAGATGCCTTTTTTTTAGGTTACCAAATAATTCTTACCGTGTGTCAGGGACTGTTCTATGTTTTACAGGTACTAACATATGTAATTCTCAGACTAACCGTTTGAGGTAGGTACTATTTTATCTTTATTGTACAGATGAGACTGGGTTACTAAGAAGTTAGACAAAGCAGGTTGTTAGTAATGGAGAATCTTGAATCTGGCTGCAGATTCCTTGCTCTTAACCACAGTTGGAAATATACACTTGAGGTCAGAGAAAGAAGGTAGGATGGAAGACAGGAAGGTAAATTCATTCTAGCCAAAACACATAGCCCTATTGTGTACCATACAGTGGGATACACAAAGGACGTAAAGCAAATAGATGTGCTCTATATCCTCAGAGTTTCCAGAGGGTCACTGAAAAGGGATACTTTCAGAAAAGGCATAGGACACAATCCAGGAAACGTTAAGCTAAGCATATATTTCAAAGCCATTAGAGAAGATTAAGAACTACTAAGATTGAGGAAAACTAGGTGAGGAAGAACGCAAAGTAAATAAAGAGCTTCAAGAACAATTGAGACCAACAGTATCCTCTTCAGTGGATGTCATTGATGAGAACCATTTTACTGGTGTGAGGCAAAAGCCATATTACTTTTATTTATGATAACGTTCATAAAATTGAAAAGGAAACCCTTAAACCTCTGGAAGACAAAGAGATTAAGCAATATGAAAACAAAGTACAAAAAAAATGTAAATGCATATGAAATAGACAAAATTGGTATTCAAAAATTAGAAAGATCTGGCTCTTGCTTATAATCTGAGCTACTTGGGAGGCTTGAGTCTGGATTTCAAGACCAGCCTGGGCAACATAGCAAGACCCGATCTCTAAAAATTTTTTTTTTTAAATTATCCAGGTAGCTGGCTCGGTGCCTGTAGCACAGTGGTTATAGCATCAGTCACATACACAGTGGCTGGCAGGTTCGAACCCAGCCCAGGCCAGCTAAACAATGACAACTGCAATAACAACAAAAAAATAGCCGGGCATTGTGGTGGGCACCTGTAGTCTCACCTACTTGGGAGGCTGAGGCAAGAGAATCACTTAAGCCAAGAGTTTGAGGTTGATGTGAGCTGTGATGCTACAGCACTCTACCAAGGGCAACATACTGCAACTCTGTCTCAAAAATAAAAAAAAAAAAATTATCCAGGTCAGGTGGTGTGAGCCTATAGCCCCACCTACTTATGATGCTGAGGCAGGAAGATTGCTTTAGCCCTGGAGTTTAAGGCTACAGTAACCCTAGGCTAGAGAGATAACTAATTTTTATCTCTAAAAATTAGTTAAGTATAAAGCTAAAATGGAAATTAAAACATCTAAATTTAGGCTCAGTGCCTGTAGCTCAATGGCCAGGGTGCTGGCCACATACACCAGGGCTGGCAGATTTGAACCTGGCCTGGGCCTGCCAAGCAACAGTGACCACTACAACAAAATAGTATCAGGGTATTGTGGCAAGTGCCTGTAGTCTCAGCTATGTGGGAGGCTGAGGCAAGAGAATCGCTTACGCTCAAGGGTTTGAGGTTGCTGTGAGCTGTGACACCATGGCACTCTACCAAGGGCAATACAGTGAGACTCTGTCTTAAAAAAAAAAAAAGTGTGTGTATGTGTATATATATATATTTAAAATAAATTAAAAGTGCAATGTTATTTCTGTTTCCTACTAAGATGGAGTAAGAGGGAGTGGATTAACCTTCCTGACTGAGCAGCAGCAACAATGAAACAGACAAAATACAGGAAACTGATTGTTTAAGATCTTGGATATCAAGCAACAAATGACGGTGATTCCTGAGAGATGGGAAACCAATGAGGTAAGCCCTCTAATTGTCTCAGTTTATTGCTTTGAGAGGGTTTCCAGGTTACAATAGAGGAAGAAGGAACTGAGGTGGACCCAACAGACTTGAATCAAGGATACAGAGGTTAAGACTATGGGGAGAACAAAGTAAAGTTCATAGGACAGAATACCAGAGAGAAGAGAGTCTAACAGAGAGAGAACCCTGAAGATCTGCAAAGGGTCTCCCTCAGGTATTCAACAGAGCAGGAAATAAACTGAGCCAGGGAAGAGTCTTCTAAAGGATTAAAAGGAACAATAACTTGATATTCATCCAGGGCTGAGAATAGTGCCTATTCCTACCAGCCAGACTAGAAAACTCTTCTCATTGCTGGAGCACGAGGTACATCTTGTCTACCCAATCAGAGCCTATCAAGAAGGGCCTTCAGTGATAAGGGATAATTATCTCTATACTAAACACTGATAAGTCCACCTCACATATTGTAAAAGAAAGACCTGAAGGATCAAGCTGTTTCCAAGTAACTTAATGGTGTCTTTTTTTTTTTTTTTTGAGACAGAGTCTCACTCTGTTGCCCTCAGTAGAGTGCTATGGTATCATAGCTCACAGCAACCTCCAGCTCCTGGGCCTAGGCGATTCTCTTGCTTCACCCTCCCAAGCAGCTGGGACCACATGTGCCCATAACAATGCCTGGCTACCCCTTTGCTGCAGTTTGGCCAGGGCTGGTCTCAAACCTGCCACCCTCAGTATATGGGGCCAGTGCCCTACTCACTGAGTTACAGGCACTGCCCGCCTAATGGTGTCTTAAAACCAAGGTCAAAAATATTTATACAAATACAAAAATATCCAGTATCAAATACGATAAAATTTGTAATATCTTACATCCAAAGACTGTCGAACATGCAAAGAGATAGAAAAACATGGTTCACAATGAGGACAATAAGTAATGATTCAAACCAATCCCAGACTTATACAGATATTAGAATTAGTAGAGGACAGAACAGTAAAAGATTTATAACTATTTCATATTGTCAATAAGGTAAGTACAGAAATACAATTTATAAAAAAGAACCAAATTGAGATTTTAGATAGAAAAACTACATTTTCTGAAATGAAAATACACCAGATTAACAACAGATTAAACTTGTAGAAGAAAAGATGAGTGAAGTTGAAGGCATGGCAATAGAACCATCTAAGATGAAATGTAGAGGGGGGAAAAAGAAAAAAAAAAAGGAGTTTTAGTGAGCAACTTCAAGCAACCTACTCTATGAGTAACGGGACTCTCTGAAGAAGAGAGGACAAGAGAGATGGGAAAAAAATATATGGAGAAATAATGACTAAATACATCAAAACTTAGGCTTGGCACCTATAGCTCAGCAGCTAGGGTGCCAGCCACATACACCAGAGCTGGCAGGTTCGAATCCAGCCTAGGCCTACCAAACAACAATGATAATGATAACTACAACCAAAAAATAGCCAGGCATTGTGTTGCGTGCCTATAGTCCCAGCTGCTTGGGAGGCTGAGGCAAGAGAATCACTTAAGCCCAAGAGTTTGAGGTTGCTGTGAGCTGTGATGCCATAGCATTCTACCCAGGACAACAGAGTGAGACTCTGTCTCAAAAAAAAAAAAAAAAACAACTTAACTATACATTCTCAGACCCGAGAAACTTAAGGAATCTTGAACACAAGAAACATGAAGAAAAGAAGGCCAAGGAAAATAATAACCAAATTACTCCAAATAAGAGAAAATCTTAAAAGCAAAAAGAGGGAAAATGCATGTAAGCTGCCAGCACCATAGAAGCTCCACCAGTGCTCCCCTTCACATTGATGTACTTGTTGTAATACTGGTAGTAACCTCTTTGAAAGACTCCAGCAGTGCTGTTAGGCATGAAATCCCACGTCAAAATCCAACTTGGCAGATCCCATAATTTGACATCCATGAGTTTCTTCTCCTTCACTGACAATACTGATGCCATCTTGGAGCTCTGATGTCTAGCAAAGATATCTTTCATTAACAAATGCAAGACAGCCTAGAGAATGGGAGAAAATATTTGCAAGTTATATTTGATAAGAGTTTAACATCTAGAATATATAAAGATTTCATATAACTCAATAACAATAGTACAGATAGCCCACTTTTTAAAAATGGGCAAAGGAATTAAATAGACATTACTGCGAAGAAGATATACAAATGGCCAGTGATCACATGAAAATACACTTAACATCATTAGTCATTAGGGAAATGTAAATCAAAACCACAATGAAGATCACCTCATTTACCCTGGAATGACTATAATTTTTTTTAAATGGAACAAGTATCTGACAAGCACGGGGAATAATTGGAACCTACCTACATTGCTAATGTAAAGTAGAAATGATTCAGCCACTATGGAAAACACTTTGGCTGGTCTACAAAACACTAAAATGTACAACCATATGATCTAGCATTTTCACTCCTAGATGTATACCCAAGGGAATTGAATTCAGGAACTTAGACTGATACTTACATCAGTATTGCAGCATTATTCACAGTAGCCAAAAGATGGAAACAATTCTAGTATCCACGAAGATGTACATAACAATAATAACAATGCTATCTTAAGAAACCCAAAGGCACAACTGAGACATTGTTAGACATAAAAAAAGCTGAAAGAGGGCTGCGCCTGTGGCTCAGTGAGTAGGGCGCCAGCCCCATATACCGAGGGTGGTGGGTTCAAACCTGACCCCCACCAAACTGCAACAAAAAATAGCCAGGCATTGTGGCAGGCACCTGGACTCCCAGCCACTTGGGAGCCTGAGGGAAGAGAATCACCTAAGCCCAAGAGCTGGGGGTTGCTATGAGCTGTGACACTATGGCACTCTACTGAGAGTGACAAAGTGAGACTGTCTCTTAAAAAAAAAAAAGCTGAAAGAATGTATCATGTCCCCCATTATAAGAAATGTTAAAGAATATCCTTCAAGGAGAAAGGAAATGAAACCAAATGGAAATCTGGACTTATAGAAATGAATGAGCTGTGTTGGCAATGGTAACAATACGGGTAAATAATGTAATATTTTCCTTAATATTTAAATTACTTTTAAAAAGTAATGTGTGTTAGTTTTCTATGGCTGTATTAACATGAATTGAACAGCTTCAAACAGCACTCACTTTATGGCTATTAGTGTAGGTCAGAACTCACACACAGGCTGGTTTCTCTACTCAGTATCCAAAGGCTGAAAATCAAGGTGTCAGCTAGACTGAGATCTCACCTAGAGTCTCTAAGGAAAAATGTTGTTCGAAGCTAACTCTTGTTGGCAGTGTTCAGTTCTTCACGGCTACACATTTCCTCATTGGCTGTCACTAGGTACTGCTTTTTGCTGTTGGGGATTGCCCGTATTCCAGTTATAGCACACCTTCCATCTGCAAGCCAGTAATGGTGCATCACATTTTTCTTGTGCTTCAAATCTCTGACTTTTCTTCTACAACCAAATAGAGAAAACACTTATTTTCTTACCTATAAATGAAAATAATTAGATCAGGTCAGGTTTTATATTTTTGTTTTCCTCAAAAAGGATTTGTAGTGGTAGGTAGAAATACTCAACTCCAAATGAAATGTAGCATGGAGTCCCAGATATTAATGAGTAAAAATGCAATTTATGTAGTTTTTTTCTTTCTTATCTTGAGGAGTTTCTTATGGAATATCTCTGATGTTCCTCTGTATAATAGGTATTTGTGTTATATTCAGCGGGTATGAAGGTGTTTAGGTTGACAATTTAAGGAGCCTCGCAGTCACAGCAAGCTTTCATTATGTTTTTTTTTAATTTATTATTATTTTTTTAGACAGAGTCTCACTATATTGCCCTTGGTAGAGAGCTGTGGCATCACAGCTCACAGCAACCTCAAACTCTTGGGCTTAAGGGATTCTTTTGCCTCAGCCTCCCAAGTAGCTGGGACTATAGGCACCCACCACAATTCCCTGCTATTTTTTGTTATTGTTGTAGTTGTCATTGTTGTTTGGCAGGCTGGTGCCAGGTACGAACCCATCAACCCAGGGGGAAGGGGCTGGCACTCTAGATGCTGAGCTACAGGCACCGAGCCTTTCATTATGTTTCTTTCTTTTCCTCAGTTTTGCCTTCTTAGAACTCTCCTGTTTGTTAAGAAGTTACGGTCAAAAGCAAGGAGAGCATGGAAGCCAAGTTACTAACTGCCTGGTCCCAGGTAAGCAGGGCTGCTTTCTTTGTTTTCCAACTGGGAATTCTCTTTTGCTTAGGTCTAAAGTCCTTGCCCTGGAACTTCAAAAATGGTATCTTAGACACTTTTCTCCAGGAGATGAGGACTATGTATTTTGTTTGGTCTATTTGTAGTTATAGTTTTGTTTCCTTTAAAACAAACAAACATAAAAACTAACCCACAACAAAAGTTTAACTGTAATGTGGATGGGCGTCAAGGGAGTGACTGACATCAAATTTCTTCCCCAAAAGATGATGAAAAAACTTGGGAATGTTGATGCCTTTATGGGGATTTTATTGTGTGCTTCAGTGTCCTAAGTGTGGTGCTGGCTGTGTTAATTCCTCCTCTGCAAGTCCCTGTTGGCAGGAGCTCAGGAACAAGTTATGTGATTATCAAAGGGTAACTGCAACCATGGCACAAAGAGCTCTGAAGAGGATGGAACTTGGAGCAGAGTGGCCTGGGAGTATCAAGGATGAGAGACTGGCTCTTGTGCCTATTCAGCTTCTTTGTCTGGAGGGTCCTTCATGCAGGTCTGCACAAAGTGAGACTGGAGCTGAGGTTCCCTGGCCTGTCTGGAGGCCACATCAGAATACTCTGGGCTAGTGTTTATTGTGTGCATTTAACACAAAGCAGTTAAATAGCTTAAAGATTCAAAAGAAAATGCTGAAGTGACATTTTATCCTAAGACATTAAGAATGACTTGTGATTTCTGAATAAATATGGGAGAACTAAATTAGTAAAGGCCCTAATTTTTTGAGAGAGCATGTCCTGTTTGAAGAATTTGCAGCCCAGAACACAGAACTGAAGGGAGTGTGTGAGCAGCACAGGTGCTGTATTGGCTTGGGGCTAATGGACTTCCCATGGAAGAGTACACAGTGTTAACAGGCCCGAGCAGAAGTGAAACAAATGGAAAGAAATCATTGACAAGACTGTTAGAGCTGATGACTTTGCAAAAGAGGCTGAGCCGGAGTCTTCTGTGAGTTAAGATAATAAACCAGGTTTGTGCAGGGTTAGGAAGATAGTTTTTCAGGAATGAGAATATGACTTAATTTTAATATGCTGCTGAGATGTTAGGCCATATTGACTGAAATGCAAGTTAATGAAAAGAGAAATCACTGTGGGCTTTGGTTTTTCCCTCTCTTTTATTATGGAAATTTTCAGTTTGGGTATAGTTGGGGTGGTTCACATCTATAATCCCAGCACTTTGGGAGTCTGAGGTGGGAGAATCATTTGAGGCCAGGAAGTAGAGACTAGCCTGGGCAACATAGTGAGACCCCATTTCTATAAAAACATAAAAAATTAACCACTCTTGGGGTGGTGCCTGTGGCTCAAAGGAATGAGGTGCCAGCCCCATATGCTAGAGGTGGTGGGTTCAAACCCAGTCCCAGCCAAAAACTGCAAAAAAAAAAAAAAAATTAACCAGTCATGTTGACATGCACCTATAGTCTCTACTACTCAAGAGGCTTAGGGGAGAAGGATTGCTTGAGCCCTGGAGTTCAAATGAACTATGATTGCACCACTGCATTCCAGTGAAAGAGAGACCCCGTCTGTAAATAAATTTCTTTCATTCATTCATTCAGACAGAATCTCTCAGAATCTCACTCTGTGCCCTGGGTAGAGTGCTATGGCGTCATAGCTAACAGCAACCTAAAACTCCTGGATTTGAGCAATCCTCTTGCCTCAGGCTCCTCAGTAGCTGGAACTATAGATATCTGCCACAACAACTACAAAAATTATATTAAGGGCAGCACCTGTGGCTTAGTGAGTAGGGCTCTGACCCCATATACCAAGGGTGGTGGGTTTGAACCCAGCCCTGGCCAAACTGCAACAAAAAAATAACCAGGTGTTATGGCGGGTGCCTATAGTCCCAGCTACTTGGGAGGCTGAGGCAAGAGAATTGCCTCAGCCCAAGAGCTGGAGGTTGCTGTGAATTGTGATGCCACAGCACTCTACCGAGGGCGACAAAATAAGACTCTTGTCTCTAAAAAAAAAAAAAAAAGATATATATATATATATATATATATATACACACACACACACACACATATCTATATGTACATATATAAATTATGGAAATTTTCAAATGAATACAGAAGTAGAAAAATAGTTTGATATAACAGAGAAGGAGATAATTGTTATATCTTTAATGAACTGGGGTCTAATCTAAGATTAGCAACTCTTGTTAATGAAAAATTTAGAAATAGGATAGGCACAGTGGCTCACACCTGTAATCCTAACACTCTGAGGTGGGTGGATGCTTGAGCTGAGGAGTTCGAAACCAGCCTGAACAAAAGTGAGACCTCCATCTCTATTAAAAATAGAAAAACTAGCTGGGCCTTGTGGCTGGCACCTATAGTCCCAGCTACTCAGGAGGCTGAGGCAAGGGGATTGCTTGAGCCCAAGAGTTTGAGGTTGCTAAGTCACCATGCCCTAGAACTCCCCGGGCACAGAGTGAAACTTTGTCTTTAAAAAAAAAAAAAATTAGAAACAAATAACCTGGAAGCAACATTATCTTTTACAGCTATATTCATCTGAGGTAAAAATATTTTTAAAAATAACAAATAAATAACACAAAACTTCCTGCAAAGAAGGAGAAGCACACAAAAAGTTTCAAAAGTATTGGTATTATGGTGATTTAAAGTATACTTGGGCTATATACCTTATAAAATAGTACTATCCTGTGCTAGTGTATCTAATACTATGAGGCAGATAGTATTTTACAGCTAAGGGAACTAACTTCTGGTGAAGTTAAATAAATCAAACAAACATTATTCAACCTAGAATTTAAGGTATCCACGACCAAGCCCAGGGCTACCTCATTTTTAAGTGTCAAAGGAGTGATAGGTCATGTGGCAAGTGTATGTTTAAGTTTATGAAAAATGTACAAGTATTTTCCTAGTCTTTTGCTTAGTTTTCAACAAGTCTGTTTTTTTACTATTGAGTATTGAGAGTTCTTACTTATGTATACAAGTCTTTTGTTAGTTAATATAATTTGCAAATGTTATCTCCCAGTCTGTGGCTTGTCTTTTCATTCTCATAGTAATGCCATTTTTTCTTTTATGGATTGTGATTTTTGATGTTATTGCTAAGAACCCTTTGAATAGCCCAAGATCACAAAGACTTTTTTCTATATTTCATTATAGAAGTTTTATAGATTTGTATTTTACATTTACTCTATTTAGGATTTTTTTTCAGATTGACCCATTTATTATTATTATGTAATATCCTTTATCTCTGGTTTTATTCTTTGTTCTGAAGTCTGTGTTGTCTGATTTTTTTTTTTTTTTTTGAGACAGAATCTCACTGTCACCCAGGGTAGCGTGCCCTGGCATCACAACTCACAGCAACCTCAAACTCTTGGGCTTAAGTGATTCTCTTGCCTCAGCCTCCCAAGTAGCTGGGACTACAGGTGCCCACCACAACACCGGCTATTTTTTGTTGTAGTTGTTGTTGTTTTAGCTGGCTCAGGCAGAGTTTAAACCCATCAGCCTGGGTATATGTGGCCAGCGCCCCACTCACTGAGCTACGGGCACTGTCCCCCCACTTTTTTTGACAGAGTCTCGCTATGTTGCTCTCAGTAGAGTGCTGTGGCGTCACTGCAACCTCCAACTCTTGGGTTTATTTGATTCTCTTGCCTCAGCCTCCCAAGTAGCTGGGACTATAGGTGCCCACCACAACGCCCAGCTATTTTTTTTGTTGCAGTTGTC
>CAUYQV010072839.1:0-40816 GCA_963574575.1 Galagoides demidoff
GCGGGCACCTGTGGTCCCAGCTACTTGGGAGGCGGAGGCAGGAGACTCGCTTGAGCCCAGGAGTTGGAGGTTGCTATGAGCTGTGATGCCATGGCACTCTACCCAGGGGGATAGCTTGAGGCTCTGTCTCCAAAAAAAAAAATATACATGTATCAGATTTTGCAGTTGATATGTCTACAATTTATTGTATATTAATTTTACTTAATAAAGCTATCAAAATTTTAAAACTTTGAAAGAATAGCATCAACTTTTATATAATATTATTGGTTAGGCTCTTAGAAAACACTTATTTCCCTATGATTCTCTTTAAAATGGTTTTTCTTTAATTTGGTGCTATAATTGGCTATACTTTTAATTTGTACTACTTTGCTTCTACCAAAACTAACCTTGCAATTTTCAGTCATTTTTTTCTTTTCTAAAATGTAATATATATGTATATTATATATGTAAACATTTGTTGCTTTTTTAAAAAAAGGCTTGGATATAATTACTGTATTTTGTGAAGGCTGTTTTATGTTGTGTACCTGTTTCTCTTTTACTAAGTATAAATGTAATTGGTTTATTAACTTGTGTTGATGCTGCCGTTTTATTTTTTAACAGATGGAGAGGACAGATCAGCTTCTGACAGCGATGATTGTATCATTACTGGTCCTATCATCACGAATATCAAACAGGTCGGTAACTTGATGCCAACTAGAAGTGTTCTGAAAGAAAGCTGCTTTTTATTCACAGTACACAGTTCATCAGTCTTTTTTTTTTTGCTGTCACACAGACTTTTTTTATGGCACTTTACCGTAGTGCCATGGCCTCAACCTAGTTCACAGCAGCCTACAACTCTTGGGCTCAAGCAGTCCTCCTGCATCAGCCTCCCAAGTAATTGGCATGAACCACCATGCCCAACTGTCTCTTTTTTTTAAGACAGGATCTGGAATTACTCAAGCTGGTCTCAAACTCCTGACCTCAAGTAGTCCTCCCATGTTGGCCTCCCAGAGTGCTAGGATCACAGGAATGAGTTACTATGCCCAACCCATATATGTAAAACTTAAGGCAAAAGTATTTCTGGAAAAATTTAAATGTTTATTATAATCTCAACCAAGTAATCATCTAGTACAAGAAAACTTATTCATTTTTTTCATTACATAATGGACCATAACGTGTAAGCATTATTTTTGCCAAGAGCCCCTGCTTATCAGTAGCTTCAATAATTACTTGCTTATGCCAACAGACTTTCCTGACTCCTGTTCACCACCAGTGTACCAAGATTCATTGAGTTAGATAGGAACTTTAAAGAATTCAAAATGTGAGCCTGCCTTTGAAACTATAATAGTTGTCTGTGGAAATTTGTAGACTATTCGTATCTAAATATGTCCACTGATAAATTTATGGTTATTTCATTTCTGCCAAAAAATTAAACCTTCTTGGAAGATAATTAATCTTGTGCAGGTCTACTTTGCTCATTCTGTAGCACATGCTGATAAGTATGTAAATTGAAATTTTGAGAAGAGAATTATATTTCATTATAATTGAATGGCATTGTATGGCAAGTAAACTGTTTACTAGAGCATTATCTACTATAATCGAGAAACAGTTTTTCAAAGTAAGTGTAAATGAAGTAAAAAGCTGTAGCTATTTCTATTTATTTACATTAATTTTCCTGAAATACTTCTTTTTTGAACTTTTTTTTAAATTTCTTCTTTATTAGTTAGAATTGCAATATTTCTCTTAACTCTTCTCTCACACTTCTTAGCTTAATTTCTTTTTGTGAGGCAGAGTCTTACTTTATCACCCTGTGTAGAGTGCTGTGGCATCATAGCTTATAGCAACCTCAAACTCTTGAGCTCAAGTGATTCTCTTGCCCCAGCCTCCCGAGCATCTGGGACTATAGGTACTCACCACAATGCCTGGCTATTTTTACAGACAGGGTCTCACTCTTGCTCAAGATGGTCTCAAACATATTAACCTCAAGCAGTCCACTCACCTCGGTCTCCCAGAGTGCTAGGATTACAGGTGTGAGCCACCACACCTGGCCCTCTTACAGCACCAGGTATTCCCAGGTGGTCTCCCATCCAAGCACTAACCAGGCCAAGCCCTGCTTAGCTTCTGAGATCAGACCAGATTAAGTGCGTTCACAGGTGCATTCAGGGTAGTATGGCTGTAGACACTTAATCACTATAAAACAAAACCACGGAAAGGAACATTTTAGTTATTGTTACAGATGCCATCATGAAATAGAGACATCCATTGTTTCTGTGCTTGATACATAGAAACGAAGTATTTCATCAACTCAAAGTTTCATATGATTATTATTGTATAATAATTACAATAACATCATCTAACCTATGGCAACCTGATATGGAATCTTCATTGTTCAAGTTGAGAAATCAAGGAATCTTGCATGTGTTTGCCCAAAGACCTTTAATTATACCATTCAAATCAATTTTGTTTTGCTTTATCAAATCTGAAATTGTTATATTATTTTATCAAACCAATGAATGGAAATTCTCCACCCTCTATTAGAACAATTTGATAAGGGATATCAGTGGGAAAATGAGCCATTCATGTGGGATTTTTTAATAGCTATAAACAGAACCAATAGGCTACCGTATCAAAAGAAATTTATTAAAGGAAATGGCTCATGTGATTCTGGAAACAGAAATCCCAAGATCTGCAGCAAGCTGGTGACTCAGGAGAACTGATTGGAGGTTCAAAGGCCTGAAAAGCAGGAAAGCTGATGGTCTCAGTATAAAAGCCAACAGCACAAGACCCAAGAACAACTTCGGTTTCAATGCAAAGGTCCAAAGGCAGGAAGAGACCCATGCCCAGCTCCAGGCAGTCAGGCAGGTGAAGTCCACTCTCATGCAGCCTTTTTGTTCAATTCAGGCTGTGCTCTTTGGGAATATGTGCTCATGAAGTCAAGTGGTAATTCAGTGGTTAATTACCATATAAAACAATGTCAGAAGACAGTACAATAATTGTCATATTCATATACTTGAGCTATTTTTTGGCTCTTCTCCCTCATTTTCAGATGAGTAAACTAAGATCTTGAGAGCAAAAGTGACTTACAATCATGTCAGTAACTAAGGACATCCTGAGGTAGGAAAGGTTTGGAGTGATTTTTTTTTAATAGCCTTCACGGAGGATGCGCTTGTGAGCTGGCCCGCCTGGCCTCCTCCCTTTCTCGTGGGCTTTTCTCATTTTAAGCTGAATTTCTCTGTTTCACTTGCTTACTGCCCCAAAATAGTCACACAACAATGCCCAGCCCTAAGGGCAAAGATCTGGTTAGCCACATTTAGCCTCTGAATTAAGTTCATTTTTATGAGGTGTTCACCCGTGATCCTATGACAGCTCTATAGGGATGTGGTAGCAGGGAGATGGTCACATGCTCTTCTAGTCCAGGGAGATGCTGTGTCTTCCAGCACGAGTGTACTGGGCAGAGCCCCCACTGAGCAGAAAGAGATGGAAGGCCTCAGCTACACTGCAGCAGGCTGGACAGTTGGATTCATCTTAGAGACAGTATGGCAGGCATCTTCAAACTATGGCCCGTGGGCCACATGCAGCCCACCTAGGATATTTATCTGGCCCACAGGGTGTTTTTGCCACTGCTGCCTGTCCTGCTTAGCAGCTGACTCATCCCGGGGCCCGCAGTCTGGCCCTCCAACAGTCTGAGGGACAGTGAACTGGCACCCTGTTTAAAAAGTTTGAGGACCCCTGCCCAACATCCACACGGTTCTACTGTAGGTTTAAAGCAGGACTTTTTCAAGCTCCACACTAGTAACATTCTGGGCCCACTTATTCTTTGTTGTGGGCCCTGTGTTTTGTAGCATGTTTAGTAACCACCTTGACCTATGCCTACCTATGTCAGTACCAGTTCCTTTCAAAGTGACAACCAAAAATGTCTCCAGATATTGCCAAATGTCTCCTGGGGGGACAAAATTGCCCCCAATGGGAATCACTGCCCTAAGATGGTATACTTCGATAAAATCTCCCCAATATTTAAAGTTCATTTTAGAATGATGAATAAAGGGTTTGGAAAATAAAATTATTTATTCTTTGTCTCCATAGTACAGGGGTCCTCAAACTTTTTTAAAGCTGTCCTAGGCAGGCTGCATGTGGCCCGTAGGCTATAGTTTGAGGGTGCCTGCTCTAAAGCACTCAGCTAATTGTAATGTGCCCATGTATTTTTCCTTTGTAGTAAACCGGGTTCTTTTTCTTGTTGCTTCAGGGAAAGTAGTTTGTGTTACCTTGCTGCAACCTAATTCAGTCTTCACTGCTATTCCAAAGTGTGGTTGTCTATAAAGTTTTAGATGCTATCTCAAATATAGGAATATCATATAAAGTAAACAATTCTTTTTTTTTTTTCTTTTGAGACAGTCTCACTACGTGGCACTCGATAGAGCGCTGTGGTATCACAGCTCATGGCAACCTCAAACTCTTGGGCTTAAGTGATTCTCTTGCCTTAGCCTCCCAAGTAGCTGGGACTACAGGCACCTGCCACAATGCCTGGCTATTTTTTTGTTGTAGTTGATTGTTGATTTTATCTGGCCCGGGCCAGATTTGAACCCACCAGTCTTGGTGTATGTGGCCAGCACCCTACCCACGGAGCTACAGGCACCACCCAAAGTAAACAGTTCCTCATGCCTCATCTTTCCTGTGCTTTCAGAAATTCTACTTTTGGCAGCAGGTGCTAACCACTATCCTCTGTTGTCTTAATTCATTTTGTGTAAAGAAATACTTGAGGCTGGGTAATGTATAGAAACAGAGGTTTATTTGGCTCATGGTTCCATACTCTGTGCAAGAAGCATGGCGCTATCATTTGCCTCTAGTAAGGGCATCAGGCTGGTTCCATTTATGGTGGAAGGCTGAGAGAAACTGATGGATGCAGAGATCACATGATAAGAGAGGAAGCACGGATGAGAGTAGGGAGGTGCCAGGCCCTTTAACAACCACGTCTCACAGAAACCAAGAGTGAGAACTCACTCACCCACAAGGAACAGCGTAACTGGTCTTTTCAATTATGACCAAAACACCTCCCTCTAGGCCCTATCAACCAGCACTGGCACACTGTGGAGGAAATTTCAACATGAGGCTTGGTAGGTACACATCCAAACCATATTACAGGGGAAGCTTGGTTTTGTTAAGTACACCAAATATATTATGTGCTAAAGTACATCCTATGTAATATCTCCTCATAACGTATTTCATCAGCATCTACTGTATGTCAGACAGACATAAAAGAAGCAGTTCCTTCCCGGGAGATCCTCGGGAAAGCAGCCATAATGCAGGGCAATACCACCAGGAGAGTGGGATGCTCAGGGCGCTGGGGGAGCATCCAGAGGGCATGACTAACTCAGCATGAGGGGCCTCCGTCTAGGATGGCTTCCTAGAGCCAGGAAAGCTTGAGCAAGGGTTTAAGATGACTAGGATTTAGTGGGAAGGGAGAGAGTATCCTTATAGGCCTGAGGAATGAAAAGCCGGAGAATTAGAGAGAACATGGAGCATGGCTTGATGGCTTGTTCTGGAATTCAGAGCTGGTTCTAGGACATGCCAAACCTGTGGTGGTGGGTATGGGGGGGCCACAGGAGAATAGGCTGAAAAGGTAGACATGGGCCGGAGCATTGAGGCCTCTGGGGATTTTTAAGGAATGGGGAAAGAAGGTCACTGATTCACTAAACAGATATTTAGAGAGTACTTGCTGTGTTGCAAGTCTTACTCTCCAGTCTGGAATGTAGCAGTGAATACGAGAATGAAGGACCTTGTTCTCACGGAGTTTAAACTCTTGTATTCTGTTTTAAAACATCATGCTGTCAAAAATGTGAAAAATAGATTTGAGCCACAGACTAGTTAAAAAGCCAATAGATAAGTTGTATGTTTCGGGTACTAAAATTAAATAAAAATATATAAAAAGTAAACAGGTAACTCTACTATGTAGTTAGTTATCCCCACCTTACAGGCTTTTTAAAAATTGCCTCCATCTTATAATGTCACAAAATTAAGACTAGAAGTCGTGTCCTAGATAAACGTCATTTACACCAGTTACACTGTGGATTTGATTTGTCTAATGCACTCACTGTGTAAGCAATTTAAGATCATTCAGGGTTTTTTTTTTTCATGTTATAGAATCTGACAGCTCATAGTTATTTCTTAGAAATGTTGATCCTTAAAAAGAATCTAACAGATTTCCCAGGACTTCCACATACTACTTAGTTCTTTTTCTTTTCTTCGTGTCTGTGATGTATAATTAATCATAGATTACTTCATTTTGTTTCATTTCATTTACAACATTTATGAGCTTCACTTTGTCAGTGTGAAATGCTTGTCCCCTTCTTTCCTTTCCAAAGTGGCGTAATTAGTGTTAGCATCTTTTTTTTAACAGGCTACATAAAGTTTAGTGGCTGGATTAAATCAAGTCATTAACATAATGTGCTACCCAATTTGCCCCTATCTCTCTTCGTTTCCCGGACATCAAAGTGCCACAGAGCACAAGTGTAATTGTGCCTTGCTGGCCTGTCAGATTCCGTCAGCCTGATGACTGCTGCTTTTACTAAAAAGCTTCTAGGCATGATAATTAATGGCGAGGGTTGGGGGGGGGGCAGAAGTCTGAGAAATGTAAAACTTTGGACATTTCTCTATAAATATTTTATTAATTTGAATAATCAGAAGTTAACAGTATAAATGTGATGTATAATACATTGATTAAAAGCCTTGTTTCAGGTCCTCAAATAGACATCAAAACTAAAAATTTGCATCTGTCATGGCATTTAAAAAACAAAGAATTAACAATCCTCCTTTTACATTATTTCTTATTTTATCATTTAAGTAACGCAGCCTTCATTTTTCACAACAAAATGCATTACTATCAATTCACAGATACCTTAAGATGTGCCCACAGGTGAGAATGGGAAATTACGGGCTGCAAGAGCAGTGAACTCTTCCATACAGGACATATTTACACCACTGTCTTTCTCTGGTCCTATTAATAGCAGTTTTGTAGAAGCTGCCATATTCAGTTGTCCTGCATTGCAATTTCACCTGGAAACTAGCTTATCTGAACAATGAGCTGGCATGCCCAGGTGATTGCAATAATGATGTTCAGCAAAATAGGTATTTAAACTTTGAAAGTCAAAAAACAATTCATTAGTTTTAGAATTCATGTATGAAAAATTATTAAATCACTTTAGAATCAAATATGATATCCTATCTGTGCATAAAATAAGCCCCTCCCAGTGTTTTGCATGTGGAAGCTTAGCCTAGATAGTATATAGGTTTTAAAATATAGTTTATGTGAAGCCAGAAATATTGGCTTACTCTCCTAAGAGTAATTGCTTTAAAAAATCTTTGTGCTTTGCAACTTATCTTCTCCTAATAGATCATGAACATTTTTCCATTGCAGTGTACTCTATTTTGACATATGCATAATCTTGCATTAATAAACCTATACCTTATTTATTTAATTAAGTTCCTATTGATGAACCCTTAGATTTCTATCATTTTTTGCTAATAAAAACATTTCTGATTAAAATAACTATTTTACACATTACAGTGTTTGAAAATTTCTATTCCCTCTCATCACACTCTTTGTCAAACTAATGGATAAGAAATTATGCCTCACTTATGATTCCATTTTAAAAAAAGAATCAAAAAAATTATATATACATACATGTATTTTTAGATGCACATACAGACATAACATTCAGGTTTATATACTAAGCAAAGAAAATGTCTAGAATGATTAGACACTGAGTCCTACCAGTGAGCAGTGAACATCTCTAGGACAGGAGTCATCAAACAGGGTCCCCTGTGCCACATCCAGCCCTCTACCTATTTTTGTAAATAAAGTTTTATTGAAACACAGACACACCCATTTATTTACATATTGGCTATGCCGCTTTCACTCTATGAGGGCAAAGTTGAGACCTTGTCACAAAGACTATATAGCCTACAATTCCAAAAATACTTGCTGTCTGGCATTTTGCAGGAAAAAATGTCAACACCTATTTAGGTGATGGGATGAAACAAGGAGCTTTTTTATGTTGTACATTTTGATAAGCATAGCTTGCCTCTAAAAAGGAAGTAATTTATTAGCTAATTCTGTATTAAAATGTTACATAATAATGGAGTGGCGCCTGTGGCTCAAAGGACTAGGTGGCGGGTTCAAACCCAGCCCCGGCCAAAAAAAAGTTACATAATAACTAATGAATAGTCACATAATAACTAATGAATATTGTGGAAGTTTTTCTATAAAAATGTTAGCAGGGTCAGAAGATGTAGGATGAATCTGTTTTGATTTAGAGCAGTATTTCTCAAAGTGTGATCCCCAAACTTCAGCATCCGTATCACCTGTGAATTGGTTGAGATACAAATTTTTGAGCCCCACCTGAGGCTCAATGAATCAGGAGCTCTAGGGTGGACCTCACCAGTCTGTTTTATCAGAGGATTCTGGGGTATGCTAAAGCATGGGAACCAGTACTTCTCACCCTTAGCTGCACAATAGAATCACCTAGGGAACGTTTTTAATGCCAGGGTCTGGGCTCCACCCAGATAAATTAAGTCAGAATTTTGTTGATGGCTCCCCAGTGATTTTAATGTGCAGCCAAAATCCAAAACCCACTGTACTACAACATCTGTTCTCAATGATGGTGAAAGTGAAATAGCATATCAAAATCACCTGAAATTGAGGGCGATTTTTAAAATTCTCTCCTTCCTTGACATTACTGCCATCGTAAGCCACAGTTAATGATGGAAATGTGTCATATCCCTCAGGTGTAGTGGGACAGGAAAAAATATTCCAAACCACTGCTTTAGAAATTGTGGTAACAAGCTTCTATAATTTGCTGACCATTATAGACACAATAATTTACGTGGTGTATAAGGGATACCATGACAGTGTTCTAAAAATAAGTCCTCTCGACACCAGCACCATTCCGCTGCCTGTCACTGAAGTTTGCGGCATGTATATTATTTGCTTAATACAGTCCATTTTAATGGAATATGTTTTAAAAGATAGGTTACTGCCACTGTAGGAAATTGGGCTGTTTTGTACTGTTTGTTAGAGACTCACTGACTTATGACCTGTTACCTTGAGTTTCTGGGAACACTGACTTTCTACGCACTCTTACTTCTCCCAAAGAGCTATTATTTTTAAGAGTCAAAAAGTTGGGCACCCATAGCTCAGTGGTTAGGGCGCCGGCCACATACTTCAGAGCTGGTGGGTTCAAACCCAACCTGGGCCTGCTAAAGCAAAAAAAAAAAAAAAAAAAAAGCTGGGTATTGTGGTGGATGCCTGTATTTCCAGCTACTAGGAAGTATAAGGCAAGAGATCGCTTAAGCCTAAGAGTTTGAGGTTGCTGTAAGTTATGATGTCACAGCACTCCACCACGCATAACAAAATAAGACACTATCTCAATAAAATTTTTTTTAAAAAGCCAAAACTTTTCAGTTAAAACTCACATGGAGTGTGGGTATGATTCCTCATAAAAGGAAGTTCTGGAGTCTAGTTGGAGGTTAGGGGGACCTCGTTGAGTCTTTGAGGTGACTCAGGCCATGCCGAGCCTGGAGACAGGAAGCCGTAAGAATCACTTTGATCCGTGTGCATTCCTGCCTGGCTTTAATGTGGCTCTGTCAACACCACAGATGAGTCTGGCTGTTTGAATCAGCTGTTTGGAGCTTGTCTTAGAGCTCACTCCATTAAAATTTGAACTCTTTGAGGACATACACATAAATCGTTGCCTTTTTGCCTCTCAGTTTGTTACAAGGTACCAACTTTTATGTACTGTGGCTCCTATAGGTAGCCTTTATTTGCATTTATTTATACACTAAACATATACTATACACAAACATATATAAACCGTTTTTATGATAATGAAAATAAATCTTGTATAGGTTGGTCTAACCATTTGGAGATTAATTTGATGATCCCTTGAATTTGAGTTTCTCATACACATTACCCACCAGTTCTACTCCTGGGGTAATCAAGTGTTCACACAAGAAAATATGGGAGGACAGGCAGTTCAACATCACTTATAGCAGCAAAAAATTATAAATAAGTTCCTTATTTATCAGCAGGTAAATGAATAAAAGGCTACAGACTATCTATACAATAGAAGAGGAATTTAGACAACAGTTAATATCCATTAGATCTTAATTATATATGTATATGAATAAATCTAAAAATCGTGGCATAATAATGAGTAAAAAAACAAAGGTTGCCCAATGATTAATAGAGTATGATACTTACTAATATGAAATATAAGAACATTTTTAAAAATCAATATTCTAGGCTCAGTACCCATAGTGCAGTGGTTAGGGTGCTGGCCATGTACACCCAGGCTGGTAGGTTTGAACCCGGCGCAGGCCTGCTGAAAAAACAACAATGACAACTACAACAAAAAAATAGCCAGCCATCATGGTGGGCACCTGGTCCCAGCTACTTGGGAGACTGAGGCAAGAGAATCACTTAAGCCCAAAAGTTTGAGGTTGCTGTGAGCTATGGCGCCACAGCACTCTACCGAGGGCAACATAGTGAAACTGTGTCTCCAAAAAAAAAAAAATCAACCCTCTGTGTTGTTTATGGATACAGCATATTGGGGAATTATTAACTATCTGCTTTTACATCACCTCATATAAAATATTGCCAGAAATATACATAAAGAATTCAGATTATAAAACTCTCCAGGAAATCAATGGTCATAATAATATTAGAACTACAGTTAAGAAAAAAAAGCAATCTTCTAGCAGTCCTAAGTGTAGTTTACTTGAAAGTACAAACTTTGTATATAAAGTTTTAGCAGGCGATTGTAAGCAAATAGTATCCATCTTTATAACTTTTAAAAATTCATCTGCAGTTGTTATCAGCTGTATAAAAATTGGTATTATTCTTCTAGTTCTCTCAAAAGCTCCACAAAATCAGTGATATTCCATTTGGCATTGTCCTTTACTTGTTGCCTGATCACATTTCCTCCAAATCCAATGAAAACATCAGCAGGTGGACAGGCTTCCATGTCTGTGGCTCCATCTCCAATCATAACTATTTTCTTAAAGTGAAACTTTTAGTTAGATTTAAATGTAACTGACTAAATAAGTTGCAAAACCTTTATCATAGGCCGTTCTGTGATACGCTACTGTTTTAAGGGTTGTCGTGTTGAATTCATTTTAGAAGCCTAACAGTCCAACTCCACTGTGGCTGCTCTGAGGGCTGAAACCAGAGGAAGAAATCTGCATGATCCCACGTAAAACATGAACATTTTACGCATGCAAATAATAAGCCTAAAGTAAACCCTATAGAAAAATATGACCCAAAATGTGGGATTAGCATCAGTCAGGAAGCAGTGGTGGAATTGAGCCAAAATCATGAGAGGTATGATTTATTTTTCTCTGAGAGTAATACAGGCTGTCATCACATTTCTAGATCATTCAGTTGCATGATGCATAGTGTCCATCTCTACAGACAACCGAAAATAAGCCGCCTGCAGTTCTTATTGAATGACTTCTATTAACTTTGGTTCACCACAATCAGAATTGATCAATGCTCTTTTTACATGCTGATGTTGACATCCTCTATCTAGGGAAGCTAATGGGGCAATTGATGAACAAGAAGAAATGCTGAAAAGCAGCATCTTACCTGGTAAAAAGGTTCACAGAGGAAGCAAAACAGGAAAAGCCCAAAGCCGATGCTGCCGGACGCTGACGCCCCCAGAGGGTCAGCCTGTCGCCTTGCTCTAGTCACTCTGAACAGACGTTATTACGCGTCTGTCTGAGAAGGCTCTGCGTCAGTCACTGCCGTTTGAATTACTTATGCCTCGTCCCCTGCTCCTGAGTGAATTGGCCTTTTCCCCCAGTTTTTTATTATGAAATATTTCAAACATGCAGAAAAGTTGAAGTAATTCTACTCTACCACCTAGATTCAACAATATTGACTGTATTTCAGATAGTCTTAAACTGAAATCTAAAACAGCAAAAGTCATATACATTTTCGATAGTTAATAACACATTTTCTGAAACATAGTATCACATAATAAACATTTTTTAAGAGAGAAAGCACTAGCTGCAGTATTGCATAGTTCTGGCAAGATATATATATAAAAGCTATTCAGCCTCCTATATTTTATTAAATATTTATTAAGAGTCTGATAATCCTGCCCAGTGCTGGGAAGGATGTTAAAGAGCAGGTGAGTAACATGGTCCTGCTCTTTGGGAGCTCACAGTCTATAGATGGAGGCAAATCTGTAAACACATGCATGTGTCACTGTGTGACCCAGAGGACTGAGGAACCGTAATGCTCTCATAAACGAGACTGGCTCAGGGCCTGTGATGAGTGGAATTTTATTTGTCCCAAAATAAGATTTCGGAGAGAATCGACAACAGATGCAAAAACTGAGAATGCCACAGTTTTGAGGAAATGGCTAGAGTGCAGGGTCATCAGTTATCAGTCGATTTAGGAGAGAATTCTATAAAAAGAATGGGGTTGCAGACAGGAGATGAAGTGAGGAGAATGGACAGGACTGCAGGTGAGCAGAGAGCACCAGTCACTATGTGGCAGCGTCTGCAGTGACAGGTCGTCTGGTGGTCTCCACAGGCCTTCGCTCCCTCCCAGTCAGGAGGACGGCCACAGGCCGGTGATACCGTGAGCAGCGGGCCAGTCCCACCAGCACTGTGCCTGCAGGCTGTAACATGTTATCTCTTACACTAATTCCTCCTGGTTTCTCCCTCCTTATCCTGTCGAATTTCTACTTTCTAATAACTAGGAAATGAGAGTATTAGTTACCTTCATGAGAACCTAAAAACTTTTCTCTAGAGATAAAAATGAGAAAAGCAGTATCTTGTTTTCCTTTATATTCCCAATAGTTGAAATAATGTCTGCTTTCAACAGTTCAGGAAGTCACTGAGATATTCAGGACGCAAAACAAGCAGGAGAGGGTGACCTGGAGTAAATAGCTGGTGTGAAAACAACGAAAATGACAGGGAGGCTCCAGGTCTCCTGGATGTGGGTGACTAGGTGGATGGTGATGTCCTCACTCGAGATAGGAAATTTCAGAGGATGATTGGGATTGTGGGAGATACAGAGGAGAGAAAATGAGTTAATTTCTGACATGTTGGGTTGGAATTGTGTTACGCATTTTATTTGATTCTTAATCTTCATACATAATCTGGTTGAACTTTTGATTCACAGGGGCTTGAACACAACCAGAATTGTTTCAGTGAATTGTTTGAAATGAATTGTCTAGCACCATTAGTCAAATTGTTAGTGTTTGGAAAATCTTTTATTCGGAGCTTGCTTCCCTAGATATATACTATTGAAGAATTACACCCCTTTCGTTTTTGGGGAGCTTTTTTTTCCTCCTTTTTGGATTTAAATTGATTCATACAGCATTAAGTGAATGAAGAAATGATAAGGATAACTTTGCCAGTTGTATTGATCAGAATTTAAAAGAACACAGGACAGAAGTAATGGCAGTCGCTGTGGGGGGATCCCCAAAAAGAAAAAAGCAGAGCAGAAAAAAGAGAGACATCATCAAAATAATTTCAAAGTTATTTTATTTCTTCAGCCACTACAGTAGGTTTTCTTTTTTGTTTTGTTTGGATCTTTTTGCTTTTGTGACTTTTTTTGTTTGTTTTTTGGCTGTAATCCAAGTATCTACTTTTATCTAGAATTATATTTTAAACTCTAAAGAGTTGCATGTAGTCCTGTTTGACAACTTAAATAATGCAAGTTTTCATATTGGACTTGTATAGCTAATATACCATTAATAAAATAGCCACTTAAATAAATATGATTCCCTGGCTATTTAAATGCTCATTTGTCTCTTTATTAGGGTCTGTGATTAATAATTTCAAATTCCTAACTTCACAAGGTAGAAATAAGCATGTACATCTCTTTCTCTTTTTGATAGCTGTTTTTATTTAATTCTTTTGTTACAGAAGCATGAATGTTTTATAAGATGTTATTGTTATAACAATTCTAAGTTTGTCAAATTCCAAGTTATGTAACAGACTTAATTATACCTTATGCTACATTTGGATGAGAATTATAAAATATATGTGTGTACAGTATTTTCCTAACCACAATACTTTTTATTAAAGAAAAAAATATCATTTAAAATATTTTCTTTCCTCCGTAGTCTTCAGTGAGCAGTGAAGGGGTTTTCTGAAGTAAGATTAGACAATAGAGCCAACTTCATTTTTTATGCACGTGAATGGAGAGGGCTTGAGGTTATTAGTTGAAACCGAGTAACCTTTCCAGGCTTTCATCTCTTTCTTTTCAAATTTGAATATGAAAAGCATATTCAAGTCAAAGACCATCACTTTAATGACATTTGGCAGTCATTTGATTTATTAGGTTTTAGAAAAAATTTTCCTTTAAATATTTCATCATACTATGCTAATCCTAGTGGTACTGCCAGCTGCAGCCTTGTACCTGCGTTAGTGGAGACAGAATGGTGTGGAATTTTCTCTGTCATCCTAGTAAAATTTCCATGAATCTACTGAATAATAAAATAACCTTATTGAAATATTCAGATTTAGGTTTTTAGTTAAAGTGTCTTAGAATACATAATAAAAGAAAATGTCTTTTGAAAGAAGGGGGTAAAATTACTTCATCAAATATTGAGGGGTTTGACAGCAATGGAAATTGTCCTTTATGGAAATAGTTTTACAATAAGACACTTACGCTTTTCAATTTGATTAATTGTATTATATGCTTTGAAATATCTAAGTAATCACTGCAGTAAATTTGCGCACTGATTTACATTAAACAATGAATTCATAAAAGCTGATCGTATAAACAGGTCTTATTTTCAGGTTTTTCTAATTATTATTTAAAGTTATATAATTTACAGTAGCTTGTCTCTGAATTTAGTAAAGAGGGATTTTGATAATGAACAAATCTTAAATTGTAAAAAACAAATTTATCTGAGGAATTATTTTGGTGAGATGTAACTTTTTTTTTTTAAGAGACAGAGTCTCACTTTGTCACCCTCGGTAGAGTGCCATGGCGTCATAGCTCACAGCAACCTCCAGCTCTTGGGCTTAGGCGATTCTCTTTCCTCAGCCTCCCCATTAGCTGGGACTATAGGCGCCTGCCACAACGCCCGGCTACTTTTTTTTGTTGTTGCAGTTTGGCCAGGGCCAGGTTTGCACCCACCACCCTCCATATATGGGGCCAGCACCCTACTCACTGAGCCACAGGTGCCACCCGAGATGTAACTTTTAAATCCTACTCTGTTAATTATTTGAAATCATTACTGAAGGAGACATTGGTGACTCTAGTGAGCATGTCTGTGGCACCAAAACCTACTAAGCAAGATTGAGGTGAATATAGAGCAAATACTGTTTTAGTTGTTAATTCTATAAAACTGAAATAAAAAAAAGACTTGTGAGAAAATATACTTGTTAAATTAGATATAACATTTTGTGTCTTTTGTTTGAAAATGTATTACTCATTCAGTGAACTACATTAGGGCAGGAATACAAGAAAATGAACTGTAGTTTCTGTTCTAGTTAATATATATTCCTGGAGCTCCGTGTGTTAGCATCACACCTAGAAAGTGTTCAATGGGCTTTGATCTCTGAGTAACCGAAGCTTTCTCAGGTACTGTAGATTAAATAAAAGCAGTGATAAACATGTACTTCATTAAATAGTCTGAAACAGGGCTGATGCTTGTCATTCTGAAAGCGATCGAGATGAAGATCTCATAATCTTCACTCCTGATGGACTACTAGTGGGGTATTTATAGCCGCAAATGTAAATCAGGAGACTCTTGCCATGACACTGTTAACTTCAAACCCTGGGGCGTTAGAATCTCATTCTCTCTGTCTCTGTCATGAATAATCTATCATGTGTAACATACAGTAGTGTACTTTGCATTCAAGAAAAGAAACCCATTGGCCTTCGTGCTTTATTCAAAATTGATAGTGGGAAAGAATAAAGGATCTTTTTGTTTGTTTCATTTCTTTGTTGTGTTTGTTTTTGTTCTTTAAACAGACATCAGAAAAAATTCGGATTGAGATCATCGCTCTGAGCCTTAACGATTCTCCGGTAAGCAGGGATGACACCATCCAGCGGCTGTTCGTGGAGTTCCGCTTCTACAGTCTTCCTGCCGAAGAGACCCCCATGTCTCTCCCCAAACCCAGGAGTGGGCAGTGGGTCTACTATAACTACAGCAGTGGTATGTATGATGCCTGTGTCAGGTAGAGTCCGATGTTTGTCCTTTTTATCCACGAGGGAAGCTGAAGGAACAAGGAGAAAGTTTAACTCTCTGATGTTCACAGAAACTCATGGAAGTCTTGTCAGAATAGATTAATACAAGTCAAGCTTGCAGCATAAAGATTGAGAAAATAAAGTAATGATGAAGTTAAGAGAAAAAATGAGAAAACAATTTTTCTAAATTTTCGTCCTGTATCATAGTATCAATAGAAAAATAGCTGCTAGGTCTGCGGTTGAATTTAATTGCAATACATGTTATTTCAAATGAAAACAAAGTACTAGTATTTTAATCCTGCGAGTCAGCCCATTCACTGGCGTGGTGTTCATCCGTCTTCCTCATCAGGGGCATCACCTAGCCCACACGTCCATTGACAGCAGTGGGCAGGATCTCCCTCAGACCACAGACATGTGAGTCTGGAGCAGCACAGACCCAGCAGGCACCCTGTAAATTCTTAGTCAATTTGAAGGAATTTTTAAGAATACTGTGTGATCATCATTATCTCTCTAGAGAAGAATAAAAAATCGTATCAAGCCAAAAAGAGCCTTCGGTAAAACTGCTTAGGAAGTTGTTCTCGAACTCTACATTAAAACAACCCATCAAGGTGGAATGCTGTATTATCTTAGACAGAATGGGCCGTCTCACACTAGTCGAACCCTGTTTTTTACCACGAATCTTAGACATTCCATTTTGGATAATCAAGCTGTTGTATCAGCAAGATTGCAAATGCTCATGGTGACTTTTTTTTTTTTTTTGGCATCTGGCATTTTTAGAAATGTGTTTATTGCTCACAGTAGTAAGCTTGAGTATCCGGAGATCTCATCTTTCAGTCTAATCCTCCCCTAACCCTATCTCCACGATTTTTACTATTGTGTGAGACATATAAATTTTCTGATTCTTTATTTTCTTATCTAAAAATTAAGGTGCAGCCGGGTGAGGTGGCTCACACTTGTAATCCCAGCACTCTGGGAGGTCGAGGTGGGCAAATTGCCTGAGCTCACAGGTTTGAGACCAGCCCACGCAAGAGCAAGACTCCGTCTGCAAAAAATAGCTGGGCGGGGCGGTGCCTGTGGCTCACAGGAGTAGGGCACCTGCCCCGTATGCTGGAGGTTGCGGATTCAAACCCAGCCCCTGCCAAAAACTTTAAAAAAAAAAAAATAGCTGAGTGTTGTGGTGGGTGTTTATAGTCCCAGCTACTTGGGAGGCTGGGGCAAGAGAATCTCTTGAGCCCAAGGGTTTGAGGTTGCTGTGAGCTGTGGTGCCATGGCACTCTACCTAGGGCGACAAAGTAAGACTCTGTCTCAAAAAAAAAAAAAAAAAAAGGTACTTTCTATCTCAAATTTTATAATAACAGGTCAAGTGGAAAATCACATGGAAATAATAGCTTTATCAGAACAAAAATCTTATTCTACCTTCATGTCATTCATTTGATATATAAGAAACATTTCCAAAAATATTTTCTCAGACTTCCTAGAGAGCCTTTACTGTGAAGTACTAGGAAAGTAAACCATATCAAAATATAATTAGTAGTGAAAGAACTATTCAGTCAGCTGATTTTAATGAAGATAGCCCAAGAAAAGAGACAAACAACTTTGGCTTTTGTATTATTCTTTGTAAAGGTCAGCAGTAGAATATTTGGCTGAACTGGTAACAAAATTGTATTTTAGAAACTGATTGTACATTGAGAAACTTGGCTGTGTAGGGAAACAGATGTTTCCATTTGCTTAAAGAGCAATGCAAGTACTGGTTTGGCTCAAAGCTGTGAGACTCGCTCAGGCACCCTGAAGTTTGAACGTTTTCACATGGTGAGGTCTGTGGGGATTTTTGCTGGTTGGCTGCTTGGGGATTTTTGTTTGTTGTCTTTACTGCAAGGTACCTTACTATCTAATTGGCATTTTAAGAGTCAATTATGTTTCTAATGCCTCAACCATTTGATAGCAGCAAGAAAACCAATAATCTGTTAGATATGAATTCAGTAAAAGTATTTACTATACCTCTCCTCAACTTTTTTTTTTTTTTGCAGTTTTTGGCGGGGCTGGGTTTGAACCCGCCACCTCCAGCCTATGGGGCCGGCACCCTACTCCTTTGAGCCACAGGTGCTGCTCTCTCTTCAACTTCTTTATCTTCCTAATAAGATTTGACCATGTAGAATTTTTTTTTTTTTTTGAGACAAGGCCTCAAGCTATCTCCCTGGGCAGAGTGCCATGGCATCACCACTCACAGCAACCTCCAGCTCCTGGGCTCAAGTGAGTCTCCTGCCTCAGCCTCCCAAGTAGCTGGGACCACAGGCACCCGCCACAACGCCCGGCTATTTTTTGGTTGCAGCCATCATTGTTGTTTGGCTGGGGCCCGGGCTGGATTCGAACCTGCCACCTTAGGTGTATGTGGCTGGCGCCTTAGCCACTTGAGCCACAGGTGCCGAGGCAACCATGTAGAATTTTTAAGAGCAATGAGAAATTAGAACTTTAAGGAGATTTATCCAGGGGGAGGGGAGAGGAATATACTCTGCTTAGAAGCAAACTAATTCTATTTTACATCTATTATATCTCAAAAAGTAAGTCTTGGGTCATCAGCAAACTTGACAAATAATTAATATTAACCTTGCTGAAGGTTTGTTTTTTTTTTTTCATTTCAGTATGACATAATTGAAATGTTTATTTTTAAAGCATTTTATTTGCATCTCCATTGCGGAGGGATCTTCTTGAATCTGGTGAATATGTAGCCATCTTATCTAATTATCACAGTGCTTTGCCATTCACTTGCTACTTGATATAGAAGGTCAACGTAATGTAGCCTTACATCTTCCAAATCTCATTAAATGTTAATGAAAGTAATTTTATGTCCAAACTGACTTTTTAATTCAAATGGAGAATGTAGAGGACAATTAGTACATGCTGCCTCCTATTTGAACACTACACTGGTGGAGAGGTTAGCTGAACCTAACAAGGATTTTACCCTGCACTGTGACTGGAATCCGTACAAGAGATTTGTCTGCTGAGGCCTAAATTAGATACATAAAATGAGAGGTGTGGACTGA
Organism: Galagoides demidoff; assembly: GCA_963574575.1. Classification (NCBI taxonomy): domain Eukaryota; kingdom Metazoa; phylum Chordata; class Mammalia; order Primates; family Galagidae; genus Galagoides; species Galagoides demidoff. The sequence continues at coordinate 19,234 of CAUYQV010072839.1, forward strand.
TGATCCCCTGGATTATTCATAATTGAATTCAATTTTTATTAAGAGGTGTTAATTCACCTACACCAAAAAATATATATATCTTTTTGGGGCTACTAACACTGAAAAAAACTAAAATTGTGAAGACGCTGATAGCAAGAACAAAACATTTGTATTTTATTGGGCTTGAAAATTTTGCTCAGAGAATGCTGAGAAAGCAAGAAACTAGTTTGGGGAAAAATAAGATTAATGGTAGATCTGAGAATGTTGTCTTGGCCAGATAAGCCTTCTAGGGAATCGGCAGTGGGGAGAAAAAAAGATTAGTGAAGTCATCCAAACTTTTTATGACACGTAGAGATCTGGGCCCTTAATCTCTAGGGATTGAACAGTCTATCTGTTGGAACAATTAAAATTTAATTCAGGAGATGAAGAGGATGTAGAATGTCAGATTTTGTTTCTAATGGGAGGAGAAATTTGGCAAAGATAAGGATTATGGGGATGATAACACTTTAATACAAAAGTTATCTGCAATCCAAGGTTATCAACTCTCTATAATTAAGCCATCCGCATTTCTTACTTCTGCCGCACGACACTGATAGAGACATGGGAACTTCTCCAGCCTGCCAAGCCAGGGGCATGTTTTGAACGGGAGGCAACTATACAGGTCGGTCTAGACCTGGACTCTGGTTTGTGCCTTTTGTATGCGCTTTCAGAACTTTGTGCCAAAATCTAGCAAGTCCTAAACAAATGCGATTTCTAAGAGGAATTAAAGGGAAATAGCTTAACCCTTGGAGAGCTTTGATACTTTCTAAAGAAAGTATTTGAATTGTTGAAATTGTAAATCATTTAACTATCTAGAATTTCAGAACCCCAAGTGAATCATGGTGTTCATAGCGTTTTGACCTAACCAGAGGGAGCCAAAGTGTTCCCATTCCCTCCAGTGTTAGCACAAAAGTGTTCACTAGCTCCTGATTCTTCTGTTTTTTTTGAGACAGAATCTCACTTTGTCACTCTGGGTAGAGTGCCGTGGCATCACAGCTCACTGCAGCCTCAAACTCCTGGGCTCAAGTTATCTTCCTGCCTTCCAAGTAGCTGGGACTACAGGCACCCGCCACAATGCCCACCTAGTTTTTCTATTTTTAGTAGAGACAGGATCTCTCTTTTGCACTGGCTGGTCTTGAACTCCTGAGCTCAAGGGATCCTCCTGCCTCTGCTTCCCAAAGTGCTAGAATTACAGTCATGAGCCACCATACCTCGTCTCTTAATCCCATTTAAAATTGGGCAAAGAAGGGTTGGACTAAACAGTGGTTCTCAAAGCGTGATACCCTGACAACCACCAGCAGTAGCAGCAACCAGGAGATTGCAAGTCTCAGGCCCTACCCCAGACCTGCAAACCCAGAAATTATGGGAATACAGCCTGGTAATCTGCATTTTAATAAGCCCTCCAAAGGACACTGATAAACATTCAAGACTGAAAACAATTAGGCTAGATTAAGATGCCCACTCTAGGCCCTGTGTGTGCAAGCAGGAGAGCCACGGTTCCAATTTGGTACGCCTTTGGAGAAGTAAGCTGATTGATAAGGAGCTCTAGAGTTTTCTCAAAATTAAATTTAAAAATTTTTTCTGGCAAGAGATTTGATTTAATGCACCTGGACAAGTTGTATCTAAGCAATACTTCTCTCCAAAAGAGTAGAGAGAAAATAAGGTGTGGCTTCCCCTGATACCATTATGGAACTCTCTCTCACACTCCAGCCTGGTGCCAACACAATGACCACAGCTTCAATAACAAGGAGACTCTGGCTTCATGTGGAAAGAGTTAGATCTACGGAAGTTAGGAGGGCAGGCTGTGGAGGCAGGCTTTTCTGGATTCGCTTCCTAACAAGGTGATCTTGTAGAGATAACTAACCTTCCCTGGGTCTGTTGCATCACCTGTAAAATGTGGGTCAGCATGGTTCTCCACCCACATGATCACAGTAGAAGTACTGTGTCTAGTACCTTGTACATAAGCATCACTCAGGACATGGTGGTTCTCATTGTTTTAATCTTTGTTCAGAGAATAGAAATACAGTGTTTTCTGACTAACTGGATGACGGGGAAGCACAAAGGATGCCCGTACACCCTATTTTACCAGTTTCAATAGTAAAGATGGTTTCTAAAAGAGGTTAGACATAGAATGATCAGATGGTCCAAGAATTCCACTTCTGGGTCTATACCAAAAAAAAATTGAAATTGAGGACTTAAACAGATATGTGTGCACCGTGTTCATAGAGCGTGATCCATAGTAGCTACAAGATAGGAGCCACCCTATGTTCATCGGATGAGCAGATAAACAGTGTGATGTATACATACAATGGAATATTAGTCAGCCTTTAAAAGGAAGGAAATTTGATATATGCTGTGACATGGATAAAGCTTGAAAACATCAGTGCTGAGTGGAATAAGCTGGACACACACTGTGTGAGTCCACCTACACAAGGTTCCTGGAGTAGTCACATTCGTAGGGACAGAAAGTAGAAGGGCGGCTCCCAGGAGCTGGGGGAAGAGGGGAGTGGACAGTCAGTGTGTAATGGCGGAGAGTTTGCTTCTGGGAGGAGGAAGGAGTTCTGGGAATCAGTGACGGTGGTGGCTGAGCCACAGTAGGAACGTACCTAATGTCCCTGAGCTGTGCACTTCAAAATGGCCGAAATGGTAAATTTTATGTTACGTATATTTTACCACAATAAAAAAACATTTTAAGTCAATGACATTCATCAAAACTAGTCTAGGTTTAATTGAACGACCCTTTATTTGGATGCTGTCCCGTGAGGTTGTCTTCCCTTTTTTTTCTAAACCACAGAGATTAACCTTGTCTTCAAATGATATAAACCAGTAAAAGCTTTAAAACTCTGGAATAAAAAAGAATATGGTGTACCACATCTTGAATTGGCAGTTAACAGCAAAAAAAAAAAAAAAAATTTAAAAAAGGCCCCATTTGGCTTTGTGCACTGGCAGCCTCTAAAAAATAAAGCACTGTCTCCCAGCATCAGTAGAATCATCTATTAACACAACATTTTGACAGTAATAAGTAAAACAAAATACTCTGAACTCTGTCTTTATTGAGTTCTGTGACTCTCAGTAACCTGTGTAAGTCACAGTTGCTAATACACCACGCAGCGAGCAGTAAGTCAGGTGTTGCTGTTTGACCTTGGTTGTTGAGAGTCAGTTGTTAACATTCCTGTGTCTTCAGTGATTCCTACTTCCCACGAGCCACTAACCCACCCTGTGCAGACAGCTGTGCTCTCAATCCACGTGCCCAATTCAGTGTCATGCACATCAACTGAGCAAAACAACTAACTGAGTTGATTGCATCATAATGTGAGATTGAACTAAAATTGTCCAGGGAACCATTTTAAGTATGAAATATGCTTGTCCCCTGCAGCAGACCCTAAGGAGAATTGGCTTTAGGATTGCCATGATGTCTTTCACCTTCTGTGCACTTTTGGTCAGAGATAATCTTTAAGTTGAAATCTGGTCACTGGGGAGCCTTTATGTCCAAAATGGCATCTGAAAGAAAAACATGGTCAGATGTGCTGAGCTGAGAAAAAATGACGAGGGTGAACATTGGAGCGTTTGCTCTCTGAAACGCTATCTTCCCAGAATGCAGATGCTTCCAGAGTCAGGTGTTCATCGTCTTCTTCCTGGTGGGACTTGAGATCAGTTATCTAATCTCGCATTTCAGCTCAGGGAAGTCCGGCCACACTCCTGTATGCCAACATGTGCCTTTAAAACCAAAGACAAATGTCACACCCCGCAAAGCCCTTCACTGCCTTCCACCCTTCCCGTACCCCTCACCACACACCAGCAGACATCAGCCTGCAGATTTCCTCAGTTCAACACACAAGATGCCTCTTTTATTGCGTGTTGTGGCAGGAGAGAAGGATTAAATTACGGAGGCTGTCAGGGAGGACAAGCACTCTGCCATACATTATCATTATCACTCACTTCTCGGGCGAAAGAAAATGCAGTAAATCCCTCAAATACAGAGCAATAAAGACCGCCAGCTTTTACTGTCGTGACTGCCAGGGCCATTACCCGGCAGTGACAGTGACAGGGCACTCTTAGATATTGCGTGTGTCTTTTCTGACAGTGGCACATAAACCTGCAGTGACATGACACCAGATCACATGATGCTTCAGATTTGATTCTGGTTTCTGGAGCTGTTTTCTTTTCCCAGGCATACAAGTGAGTTGGCATGACATGGGTCTTTAAAAACAGGTATTTATAAAAATACAGGATGGTACTATCGGAGCATATTACTGAGTGATTTCCTTTTGTGGCGTTTTTTTTCTTTTGGTATAGTGATCTACGTGGATAAAGAAAACAACCAAGCAAAGAGAGACATCTTAAAAGCTATACTAGGAAGACAAGAGCTGCCTAACAAGAGGTACCGTTGAGCACTCCCAATCACGGACTGGTTTGTATAAAGTAGATGTCTATAGCTTGGTGTGGTCAAAAACAAAAGGCACAAGAGGAGGAATCCAAAACCTGGGTTCACTCTGTCCTTGAATGAGTACATATCTCTGAGTCTTTTCCTCCTAGAATATAGTGACCCTGTATTCCTTACAGAGCAATTATAAAGACCCTATAGAATTTTGAAAACTACCAGTTACAGTACCTCATGCCTGTAATTGGAGCACTCTGGGAGGCCGAGGCAGAGGGATCCCTTAGGCTCAGTAGTCTAAGACCAGCCTCAGCAAGAGTGAGACCCCATCTCTACTAAAAATAGAAAAACTAGCAGGCGTTGTGGCAGGCACCTGTTAGTCCCAGCTACTTGGGAGGTTGAGGCAAGAGGATTGCTCAGCCCAGGAGTTTGAGGTTGCTATGAGCTATGATGCCATGACACTCTATCCAGGGTGATAGAATGAGACTTTCTCAAAAGAAAAGAAAAAGAATTTTGAAAACTAAAAGTGTCATCTTGCCATTCATATGTAACTGTAGAGAGCATGACAGCTGGAAAGGAAGGTGCACTCTGGAGTCGCCTGGCTCGGATATAAATTCTCTTCCTTCACCTACTAGCTGTCTGACCTCAGACAAGGAATTTAACCTTCATCTGCCAAATGGAGATAATAATACTAACATACAGGGTTGTTGTGAGGATTAAATGAGATAATATACGGAACAGATTGAATAGGACCCAAGACACAGTGCACGACGAGTGTCCATTGCAGTCATTCTCAGTAGTGGTCATTTTAATATCATCACTTGTAATAGCTCATCGCCCTTTCAGACTAACTAGTATCTTACTGTCCCTGTTTAATAATTCATCATTGCACATTTTTGAATGTATTTTATTCAAAATTGAATGGGATAATTTGCAATTCTGGTTCAATAGAGAAAAATGTATCCTTTTCAGAAGAAAAATAAAAGTCTGATATGGAGCATCTGTCCAAGGAGCTGAGGAGTCATCTAAGTGCTCTGGCTGACTCCTGGGCAGGTGTCCCCAGTGCCCCTTGCTGGCCCTCCTCCCTGGGCCTTGGACAGCCCTCTTATCCCTGGTACCCTCTTTTGCCTCCATGACCCCAGGACAACATCCCCTCTCGATGTCTTTCTGGAATGAGGTCAAGTTTCCTTTCCCAGGGACCATAAAGTGAATGGTAAAGACACCGTCTAAAGCGCTTCCAAAGTAGCATTTTCTCTTCTGTTTCAAGAAGACTGGTCATCTCTTGGTATCTGATAATTTTTTCATTAGCTCCTAAAATATATTGTTTGGATCCTAGTTTTTACTTCTGAAGAAGAGATGGTGAAAACCTGTTAGCCGTGAGGTTCTACTTTTCCGAGGGTAATAATCCTTCAGGTTTTCACTTATTTACTTTGCATACTTTAGCATCTTTCAAGGACCCCTTTAAAACCGCCAGTCCCCCCAGGGTTTTCCCAGGTCACTATTGAATCAACAGCACTGCCTGGGGCATCTGCGACCTAATGGTCAGCAAGCAGGACTGGCCAGGACTGAGCTCTGTTCCCGTGGACACTTCAGTCTTGTTTGTCTGCCTCTGTACTCTCTCTGCTTGTGGAATATTAGTACATATTGCAGCATATTGGGAGAGGACAATTATGTTTCCTCAAAATGTTTATTAAAAAAATTAAAAGGGCCAGGCATGGCTAATCCCAGCACTTTGGGAGGCCAACAGGGGATGATTGCTTGAGGCCAAGAGTTGGAGACCAGCCTGGGTAACATATAGGGAGACCCTGACCTCTACAAAAATTAGCCAAATGTGGTGGCATACATCTGTATTATAGTCCCAGCTACTCAGGAGGCCGAGACAGGATTGTTTCATTGGGTTTGTTTTTGTTTTTTGAGACAGAGTCTCATTTTGTCACCCTCGGTAGAGTGCCGTGGCGTCACAGCTTACAGGAACCTCAATCACTTGGGCTCAAGCGATTCTCTTGTCTCAGCCTTTCGAGTAGCTGGGACTACAGGAACTCACCTCAGTGCCCCTCTTTTTTTTTTTTTAAGAGATGGAATCTCTTTCTTTCTCAGGCTGGTCTCGAACATGTGAGCTCAAGCAATCCACCTGCCTCAGCCTTCTAGAGCACTAGGATTATAGGCATGAGTTGCCCTGCCCGGCCAGAGCCCAGGAGTTTGAGATTGCTGTGAGCTGTGATGACACCACTGCATTCTAACTCAGGCAACAGAATAAGACTTTGTCTCAAAAAAATGTATATATTAAAAGGCAAATTCTGCTTTCATGTTACACCGGCCTTTCCTCAGAGGACCCACTTATTTGTACCAGAATAGTTTTGAAAAAGGAAAAGAAAAGTCAAGTCCATGGTAACTGGAATGCCTTAGTTTCTCCCATCAGTTTCTCTAAAAATCTCCAAACACCACCCAGAAACACATGCTCCTGTCATTTTTGAGAAAACTGAGTGAGGTATTGCCCAGTGACGGGCTCAGAGGCTCACACCGGTGACTGATGCCACTGTGCTCCCTGCCCAGCCTGGAGAGGATGGTCCCACCAATGTTTCTCCTTTGATCATGTCACTTTTCTAGGAGAAAAAGAAAGTTTCCATCCACATTTTCCACAGCCAAAAGCCGATTTTTATTCCAGTGAATGTCATCACCTTTTTTAAATATTCAGAGGTGACATTACTTCACATTACTTAAAGTAGTGCTAGTTTATGATAATTGATTTTCTCAACCAGCAAGGCTGTTGAATGTTAGTGATAACTTACAAAGCCACAGTTAGAAAAGTTTGACTAGTCTTCCCTGACATGTAAAAGCATAGACATTGTATACAGTGCCTTTGTGTGCCACCCCACGCAGTATTTGCAAATATACATGTGTCACTTTGTAAGGGAAGTATCACATTGAAATGGATCTTTAAAAATTACTGATTTTGACTCAGTGCCCATAGCACAGTGGTTATGGCACCAGCCACATACACTGTGGCTGGTGGGTCCGAACCCAGCCCGGGCCAGCTAAACAACAGTGACAACTGCAACAACAACCAAAAAAAAAAGCTGGGCATTATGGTGGGCACCTGTAGCCCCAGCTACTCGGGAGGCTAAGGCAAGAGAATCGCTTAAGCCCAAGAGTTTGAGGTTGCTGTGAGCTATGACACCATGACACTCTACCAAGGGCAACATAGACTCTGTCTCAAAAAAAAAAAAAAAAATTATTTATTTCAAGTTATAGTTAAATACTGACTTAAGGTTCTTTCTTAGTTTCATTTTTTATATCTTTAGCAGTGTTATAGTAAGCAGATTCACCACTGGGGAAAGATAGACTATAATAAGAAATTACCTTTTGCAATAAGTATGAATTAAATGCCAAAATAGAAAATAACAGTGAAGGCTCATCTAGGAAGGTGCATTTAAGCTGGCGATTCATAAAGGATGAGAAACCGAGTCACGTCACAGAGCCCAGAGATGATTCTAAGCAGAGGGAATTCCATGGATGAGGCATTCTGGGACAGGCCGGAGAGGTTAGCAAGGCTGTTCCCGCTGAGAAGTGCAGGTTTACTGGAGAGAGAAGGGAGGCAGGAGAAGCCTACAGAGCGGTTCCTGTGTCTACAGGCACCTGTGTCCATGGCACCTGCCCCCGGTGTTTATCTAGGCCCGAGCTAGACTGGGAGCCTCTTTAAGACATGGAATAAGATTTCACCTCTCTGTTTTGACAGGGTTAAAGGTAAACTGTAAGACTTGGGTGTGTTTATGTGTGTAGTTTGGCTAAAACCAAACTCATTTTTTTTTCAATTTCAATTTTTACTCCCTTTCAGCTTAACTTCCTAGTTTTCTATTTTGTTTTTTGTTTGGTTTTTTTGTTTTGTTTTGAGACAGAGTCTCGCTCTATAGCCCTGAGTAGAGTGCTGTGACATCATAGCTCACAGCAACTTCAAACTCCTGAGTTCAGGCTATTCTCTTGCTTCAGCTGCCCGAGTAGCTGAGATGACAGGCACCCACCACAATGGCTGGCTAGTTTTTCTATTTTCAGTAGAGACAGGGTCTGGCTCTTGCTCAGGCTGGTCTCAAACTCCTGAGCTCAAAGAATTCACCCATGTCAGCCTCCCAGAGTGCTAGGATTACAGGCATGAGCCACCGCAACCTACATATCACTTTTAATTCCTCCTCTTTCCTAATTCATTTTAGGAAAATTTCTTTCATCATCATTTATTTTATTTAATTCAATGATCAGTGTATAATTTGAGATCTAAGTTTTCAATTGAAATAAGCTTTTCCCTTATCAGCTTTTTCTCTCCCTTTGGAAATGTAGAAGTGCCAGGTATGGTGGTTTACACCTATAATCCCAGCCCTTGGAAGGCTGAAGTGGGAAGAATACTTGAGGCCATGAGTTCAATACCAGCCTGGACAATGTAGAGAGACTCCATCTCTAAAGAAAGAAAAAACCATGTAAAAGTCAAGTTAGCAGGCATGATGGCGTGTGCTTATAGCCCTGGCTAGTCGGGATGCTGCAGTGGAGGGTCTCTTGAGCCCAGGGTTTGAGGTTACAGTGAGTTATGACTGTGCCACTACACTCCAGACTGAGTGGTAACAGAGTAGGACCCTGTCTCAAAAAAATAAATAGATACAAATAGAATTGTGAACAGCTCTACCACTATTAAAAACAGAAGAGCAGTTACACAGTGCTTGCTGTGCTTTAGGCGTTACCGACTCGGAACCTCTCATTCGATGGTCTCCTCCAAGAGCTCTGGGAGATACAGGAACTGAGAGGAGAGAAGTTAAATAATTTGTCCAAAGTCAGCCAGCTAATAAGTAGGAAAGCAGGAATTTGAAGTCAGAGTGGTTGCCCTGAGCCACTTCATCCTAACCCCTCTGAGTGTAGGGAGTCTGTGTATAATATCCTTCATTGATATTTTGACTTAAGGAATTTCTAATTTTGTTTTATTTTTAAATAGCTATGGAAGCTATGAAGAATTTCTCATTTCTAATTAAAATTTGTTGCTAGCTAAAAACAAGGAATTTGGAAAGGAATAAAATATTGAATAGTTGCTTTCTGGAAGTTAGTTAAAAATACTATTGTGCTTGCCTATAAGCATTTGGAAAGGATTTTATTTGTATTTTTCAAGGCATGATTTCTCAGAGTCTTAAATTTTTATGTTTCTTGTTTTGTTTCTGATTTGGGATGGATACATTTTGAAAAGTTTAAAATGGTAAAATTTACAAGCATCCATGGTTTAAGAGATGCTGCCAAGACATATCAAAAGAGTACTTAACTGTAAATTCCTGTCATTTGGTCAATCCAAGTATGTTTGGCCTCAGCACAAGCCACTAATTCAAATCAGTCCCATCAGAACCCTACAATTATGTGTCTAAAAGTAAAATAAAACTTGGATGCTATGATTGTAAGTTGAAAGATTGCTGAAGTAATACAAACATTTGATATAGCTGTTGGGCAAAGCTACAACATTTATCTAACATGATTCAGAATGTTCGCCTGGCATGTGATTGCTGCATTTTGTAAAATAGAGACAGTTGGTTAAGTTGGTCAGTAGCAAGTCCATAGTTGTGCATTTGTGTAGAAAATGTTGGCCATTTATCCTCCATGGTCTTTATTCATTTTGTCTTTTTGCCTTAAAAGTGGAGGTGTCAAAATATGATCAGATAAGGTGTAATAGGGTGAACATCTGGTCCTTCTCTTTGCCAGTAATTTTCTCAGATTCTAGAAATAAATGTTAATCAGTGCTTAGAAAGTGGATTAATGTTCTTTTGAAGGCTGAGCATGCTATAATAATTCTAATGCATAATAACTTATCTAAGCTCATGTAACTTTCTTTTTTTTTTTTTTTTTGCAATAATTGGAAACGTCAAGATTTCTGACTCAGTGATAATAATCCATTGGGGAGTTTTGTGTCATGGTAATTTCCTCTCACTTAGTGGCGATTCTCTCTGTTCCTTCCCCTTCCCAGTATCCGCTTCACTGTGGTCAGCGACCCTCCGGAGGATGAGCAGGATCTGGAGTGTGAGGACGTTGGTGTTGCCCATGTTGACCTCGCCGACCTGTTTCAGGAAGGGAGAGACATCATTGAGCAAAATATTGATGGTATGGGTGAAAGTGTTGCTTAATTTGTATAACCAGCAGTTGTGAAATCCAAACTCTTTATTAAAACCTTTTTTCTAGCTGCAAGGGCATTGAGTCACACGTTAGTCGACCCCTTTGCAACTCAAGCTGACGACGTGGAAGCCTGTCCTTACATCCTTACCCTACCCACCCTCTGTCTTCCTTTGAATCAGCAGATATTTTAAAATAATTTCTTGAGCTTCATAAGGAATTATTCATTTTTTAGGATTGGATGGCTGTGTGAAAAAAATTGGCCATTGAATTTTTTAATGTTGTTGATGGAAGCCTCATTTCAACTAAGACGCTTAGCCTTAATCATGTTATGTCAATATTTATGGAAGCCTCATTTCAGCAAAGGCACTTAACCTTAAGCAGGTTATTCTGAGTGATCCTGATAATCTTTCTCAAGGCTTCTCTTAATTCAGTGTTACAATCCATTGTTAAAGTCACAGCAAGTAACTATGAATAGTTTCAGTCACTCATTTCCCACAAGGATTCCAAGAAGAACGAGGTATTCCTACCAGACATGCTTTCCTGAATTTTCACCTCACTGCGTGATTCCCCACAGTGCTTAATTTCTATCCTCTATCTTAATAATGTATATAAAATATGCTGAAGTCATTATATTTGATGAGTCAGGCTTTTTAAAATCATCATCATGGATGGCCTAGGCCTTCTATGATAAATGGAGAAATAGAAATGAGGCTGATTCCCTCTCATTCATTGGTTAAGTTGGCAGAGCCATCTCTGGGATGTGGCTTGTTTGATCATCCCTGCATGCTTTCAAAAAACAACGGAGCACCTCCTAAGGGCCGCCTTCTGCTTACGCCATGTTTCAGCCACGGTTCATACATCAAGCTGCTTATCCTGTATAACGTAGCAAGTGCTCAAAGATCAGGATCAAGCCAAACTTAACAAATGAGAACAGATAACCAAATTAGAAGCCTATTCTGGGAAATCTTTTTTCTAGTTGGTTCTATTTACCAATCCATCTTCTGTGAGACCACAGATGACCACAATGATCTGATGGGGACAGCTAACAAATTAGGCATCACTGAGTAAGGATTTTAGCGATGTCTTGTATAGCTTGCAAAGTCCCAGAGCACAGGTAAAAACTCCGGGGAATGAGCTGGGGACAACTTGAGCCACTTCGAGTCCCTGCTGCTCATTTCTTCCCCTGAGTCTTTGTGTAGCAAGTTTTGTTTTCAGGTGTTCTTACAAATTTTCACGGCATTAAAAACACATACACATTAAAGTTGAAGGAAAACCATAGCAAACTATAAAAACCTCTGATGTGCTGTCAAACTTAGAAAGTCCTTGATTCTGGCCTTGACTCACTAGCCAGTATCATAGTCCGCAAAGGCACGGGGTCTCAGATATCAAGTGGGCACCGTCTGACCGGCACTGAGCTGGGCAGGCCCACTGGGACTTCCATTAAATCGACCACCTTGGTGACACTCCTGGAAGAGGAGCCTTTCTGCCAAGAACAGCCCAGGTACACCCAAATCCACAGACCTTAAGGTTCCTAGGTCTGCCATGGTAGCTTTTCCTAAGTCCACGTAAAACCTGCTTTAACTAGAATATTTTCTTACTCCATATAATTCTTTTATTTATTTGGAAAGATAAATAACTAATCCAAAATGTGATCATAAAGCACCTTTCCAATGGTTTGCCATTCTGAAATTTGTTATTACTACTACTTTATTGTCCTAAATCTCTTTTAGACTTTTTATTTCTTACTACTTTAGAAATTCCGATTGTGTGTGAGAGTCATTTTCCTGTAGCCTTTCTGCAGGTCAACTTCAGGATGAGATCAGTAGCCTCAGTTTCACGAGCAGCATGAATGTGTACGTGCAGTACACGGCAAGGGTTATTTTTTAGATTCTAAGACGCCAGTGAACTTTGGACTTCTGTAGAACGATTTTCATCTTTTCTGTGTGCGAGCCTAACTTAAGAAAAGTCTATTGAATGATATTGACACCTTCCCGCTTTTTTCTCCCTAGTTTTGGATGCGCGAGCAGGTGGTGAAGGTATTGGCAAGCTCAGGATCACAGTGGAAGCTCTCCACGCCCTGCAGTCCGTCTATGAGCAGTATAGGGATGACCTGGAGGCGTGAGAGGAACTGCTGCCGAGGGCTCGCCTACTCCTGAGTAAACGCTCACGTGAAAGATCCTGGATGGTATTTTTGTAATTACTCTGGTGTATATGATCTATAATTCATGGGGGGGGAGACCTGGGTTTGAAGTGTTTCGAGTTTTGTATACTTTTTCATTTGTTTATTTTTCTATTCCCTCCTTCCCATGACTGCCGCCCCTCAGGACTTAAGTTCTCCATAATGGGCAATACCTTCTCAATAATTTATACCTACATGATAGCATGAGAAAGTCTATTTGCATTTTCAACATTTTCTTAGGAAGAACTGAAATGCAATTCCCATTTTTATTTTTAATAAGCAAAAGCATAAATCTTAGAAAACCTATGAAAAAGAAATACTTTTATGTTATTCCTAATCGTCCCACTAAATGGAATGCCTATGATTAGCCTCATTAAGAGTTTTACACTGTGAAGATTTTATTAGAAGCAATATATGAAAATTACTTGGATTAATGTGTTAATCTTCCTCTTTAAAATGCTAATATCCATTTTACACACATTAAAGCCCAGTATGCATTTTCTTTGATGCCGTTTCTATCAATTAAATATAAAGGATGAGACTTAGCCCCAACTTATTAAATTACTGCAAGTTTTTTGTTTTTCTTTCTTAAAAATTGTGGTTCTTTCTGTTCATATGTATTTGTGATGGTGATATACCATCCAGGGTAGGATATACATATATAAAGGGATAGATACGTACATACATAGTTACAAATATCCATGGACAGATAGGACATTTATACTTCAGAAACTTAGCTTCTGACACAGAAAGAAATGTCTTAAAGTATGACTCAAATTCTAATATGCTTAGACCTGAAAGGAGTATCTTTTTATCGTTTTTTAAATTTACATCAAGTCAATACAGTGCTGGGGTGTATCTGGATAACCAGATCCTCGAAAAGCAGCTCAGAAAGTTAATTTTCTAGCTTTTACCCAATCTCACTGAAGGATTTAATTGATATTTTTAATGGAGCTGTGAATCAATGCTGCAAAGGAATTGTCTCTAGAGGTCTAGGATATAATGCATTTCATTTTTTAATTTACTTTTTTATTTGTCATTTTCTTCAAAGGATTTTTATAGGCTGTGGGTTTTCACTGTTTGCAAACAGGCTATGTTCCTTCTTAAGCATATGTAAAGTATTCAGGGAGATAAGTAATTTATTAAAATCTACCTAATTTGCCGTGATATATTAAATCTCTGCTTCAGTGATCACAGACCATTTCATTTAGAGAATTAGGCATTCCCTCTTTGTGTGATTAAAGCTCTGGAAAATGAGTTCTTTGCTCCTATTTGTGAACATTCAAAGCCTGCTAATGGCAAGAAGATGGAATAGATTATGAGACAATTCATTACAGTTGAACAGAAAAAAAAAAGCAGCTATAATGCAAAAATGCAAGTATGAATATCTGCATATAGTTTGAACCATCTGTGCTCTAATGGCTTCAATAATGACTCTCGTCTTTGGGAGACTTTGAAATGACATCCGTACAATATTAATTTGTTGATGTACATTGTGGGACCAGTAGAGTATGATCTGACCACAGAAATCTATAAAGTCTGTCTATACCATTGGGCCTCTCTGTCCAGGGGCCTGCCATCTCCAAGAATAATCTTGCTCTCATCAAACTCTGCAAATCTTCACAACAACTCATTCCTCTGGAACCTTCTAGAGACCACAAACATCTGCAGACTAAACCTCTCCAATCCTAGTAAACAACCACATGTTTGTTGTCACTTCAGCTGGCTCTGAGCTCATCTTTTTGGCCTCTCTTTCTAGCTTTCTTTGGCTTTATGCAGGACAGTGTCCTTAAGGCCCATAATATTCCCTGCAGTAATTCAAAACAGCCAGATTATACCCTGGGATTAACTGAGTGGTTTTTGAGACATTTATTGTGGTATTCTCCCAGGAGGTTTGTATTATTGTTTTAAAACATTACATCCCAAACTAAATACCCCTTCTGCAAGGAGAAGAACCAAATTATATTGACGTCTTAGAATTTTTAAGTGGAGAGGAGTTTTTTTTTTTAAACTTCTGGGATCCAGTCACCTGCATGGAAGGTCTAACTCAGATACGATTAGAGAAACAGCCGTGTTTCCGTCACATTCAGGTTTGCTATAACGTAATATTAAAGAGTCCTTTTCTAATTTGAAAGTAACTTCAAACTAGTAGAAAATTTCACAGCATTGATTTTCGTATGTAATTGCTGCTGACGGATTTCGAAGTGGGTAAGTAGTATTGAATGCTATCACATGAAAACTTCAGTTGGGTGTCAAAGGATGTTTGGATGTTTTTTCTTTTTTTCTCATATTAACTAGAGTTCACTGAAAAGTTTACCACCTTTCAGATTGAAGAGCAACAATTTTCTCTCCCTGAGCCAAGCTTGATCCACTAAGTGGCGTGGGGCCATTGGCTGCCAGCAGCGGCCTTGACAGGCAGATAGGCCAGTCGAGGGCAAGGCCAGAGTGAACCTACAGCTCTTAGTGTCCACACCGCGTGCTCAGCACTTTTTTGGGCTGTAGTGCTTTTAGTTTGGAAACATAAATAGAGATGTGATGTGGTGTGTGGGAGAGTGTATTTTGCATGTTTTTTTGCCTACTGTAGTAGAAATGTCAAATTCCCAGCCACTGTCATGAGAAGCAGTTGACAAAAATAAGTTTTATGGTTTACAGTGTGGTTTACGTAGAGAACATTTCTCTTCACTCTCAGTTTCAACATGTTTTCTAAATTATCATGGTTTATTGCCATTTAACTGAAATTAGTTTTTTTAAGAATAAATAGAGAATATGTTTAATCAAATAAAGGAAGGCCACATTGAAAATCTGCTGTTCCTGCCATTCATTTGTTACCACAAAACACAAATAGTCTCTGTGTGTTATGAAGAAATGCAGGCCGAGCCGCAGTCACGTGACGTGGGAGGTTTGCGCACACCCACGTTCCCACAACAAAACATAAATTACTTTAGTGATCTGACATCAAGAGCAGTGACAATGAAAACCAGTTCTTACACATGTTCTGACAAGAATCTGATTAACATTTTTGTGGATATGGAAAATAATTTTTTTTTAGTCAAACTGGCACTATTGCTGAATCTAGAATGATTTCCTTATGCGCTAGATAGAAAGATGTGAATCATGTCTGTGAACAAATCTGAAAATAAAATGTCATCTTTGTGCAGTACAAAACAACGGAGGGAGAGCTTTGGGGATATAGAATTATCGAGTGACTGACAATATCAGGATGATAATTCATCCCCAACGAGGAGAGTACGTTTTAATAAGTCACTCATGCCTGAAGGCCTCCGACTACCTTAACAAAGAAAAACTAAACCCGTGATTTATTATAGATTGGGCAACATGCCTAATTAAATCCATGAATGGGAGCAAACAGTTTTGTATCCCCTTTGTTCAGAACAAAACAACCTCCAGGTCAACCAGAAAGCTAGAAAATATCAAAGCAATAGAAACAAGTGTTTTAAAAACTAAAAATATAGAATCAGAAAACATCTCCTCATCCTAATCTCTTTTATCTTGCAAGATGGAGTTTTCACTTCCATTTCAAAGGGCCACGAGCGGACTGCACCTTCCAGTCAGCCTGCCTGGAAATGGGGCCCAGATCACTGGGATCCTCACTCCCTTTGTTCTCGCTCTCTCGTTTTCCACATGTCGTTGGCTAACGCATCAAGCCCTGTTTCTCTCTCAGGCTTTCTGGAGTAAAGTTCGGTCCTCTTAGGTGTCGACGGTGACCCTCCTGTGCGGTGGATGCTGCTGGACTTCTGCTTGGTTCCCCCCTCACTCTAC
This sequence comes from Galagoides demidoff, assembly GCA_963574575.1. Taxonomy (NCBI): domain Eukaryota; kingdom Metazoa; phylum Chordata; class Mammalia; order Primates; family Galagidae; genus Galagoides; species Galagoides demidoff. The sequence continues at coordinate 35,718 of CAUYQV010072839.1, forward strand.
TGAGATTCACTTTCCTCTGTAACAACATTACCTCTCTCTTCACTGATCATTTGTTTCCTTTTTAAATAAAATGTAGCATCTTGATTTTTATATTCTGTTATCTAGTTTGTTCACACTTATATTCAACTGAACGTTCCCCCCACCCCATCTATCCTTCTACTTATTTCTAGTTGGTCAAAGCACATTTTTTCCTTCCCTTTCACTATTTCTTTTCTTGGTAGCTACAGCTACTTGAGATAGCAGCATCTGTGAGTGCTCCAGTGGCCTTCCAACAGCTCCTTTCTGTTCAGACTCGTTCTGATGTAACATGACGGGGTACTTGTAGCCATTAGGAAACTGAGGACACACAAGCTAATTTTTGCATCTTTGCTTCTTGTACCTTTTTACGGTGAAGTAACAGAGCTGGAACCCAGAAAGCTGTCGGGGATCACTGGTAAGGAGCTGACACACAAGGAAGTTGTTTTTTCTTTTTTTAATTTAAGGAAATATGTCATTAAAATCAGGCTTTATTTGGCACAAATGTGTTTTATCATAGTTACACATGTCTTCATTAACAAGAGGGAAAATAAGAAATTGTAGAAGAAAAGAAACCATGCATACAACCCAGAGTGCGGAGACTGAGCTACCAGACGGAGGGCGGGCACGCGGAGTGTTCAAGGTCAAAAACAAGAGGTAAAGAAGGACATTTTTTCACTGTTAAAAGCAACAAGAAGTCAAAGATGTATGAACTAAACCATAGAAAACACCAAACAGTGTAGCCACCAAATACATGAAGGAACAACTCAGAACTGTGGAGAACGGCTACAGCAATTTTAGTCGTAGGTTTTAACTTCCAGAGAGTGACAGGTCAAAAACCTTAGAAGTCTAGAAGGCTGTGCCTAAGGTGACGACTAAACCCGAGTGAGTGTAGATGCACACAGAACATCTAAGGATAAAGCAACTGTGTGTTCAGCCACAAAGAACATCTGCGTTTCCAAAGAATTGAAATTTTACAGGCTATGTTTCTCTAAAGTACAATAAAATTAGAATTAAATAACAAAACAGCTAAACAATCCTGTCTAAAAGTTTAAAATGTGGCCAGGTGCAGTGGCTCACACCTGTAATCCCAGCACTCTGGGAGGCCGAGGCTGGTGGATGGCTTGAGCTCAGGAGTTCAAGACCAGCCTGAGCAAGAGTGAGACCACATCTCTAAAACCAGTGGGGTGTTATGGTGGGTCCCTGTTGTCCCAGCTACTCAGGAGGCTGAGGCAAGGGGATCACTTGGGCCCAAGAGTTTGAGGTTGCTGTGAGCTGTGATGCCATGGCACTCTACTCAGGGTGACAGTGAGACTCTGTCTCAAAAAATAAACAAATACAAAAGTTTAAAATGTGTTTTTTTACATTTATTTTAATTAACAAAAATTACATGTATTTATAGGTGAGTTATTCTGGGCTCTAATAGGGTGAGAAATAACCTATTCTCATTGCATAACAAAGAAGCAAAATTCAACAAACTTTATGTGTAAGTGCAGAAAATGAACTTTAGCTCAAAAGTCTATATGAGCTGGGCAGCAAGATAAGGGCCGAGCATGAGAGAGAAAAGTGTGGCAGGATTCTAGTGGTGGGAGAACACAGACGATATCCACTGTGTTTCCCACAGAGGGGGGAGGGCTGCCCCAGAGGAGAAATAACTAAGAACTGACCTGAGGCCTAGTGGAGCAGAGCATTAGCTACTGGGGAAGGCAGCTTTGGAAAGGCAGTTCTGGAGGAGAAGGAGGCATCTTAAAAGGGGGAGGTATCCCTTGGAGACAGGACAGCACAATGAGAGAAGGAACCCCTGAAACTCCAGGCCCCAGTGAAACAAGATAATATCAGCAGGTGGTATCAGTGTCAACAAAAACAGGCCATTTAGCAAAAAAGGACCTTCAGCGTAGCTGGGGCAGGGAGATGCCCAGAGCCCGGGAGTTCACAGCTATAGAGCCCGTGCATGTGCCTGTCGAGAGCCACTGCACTCCAGCCTGAGCAACACTAGGAAACCCTCTTTTAAGTAGCAATAATAGTTTTTACTTTTTAATTTAAAAAAGTAATATATGAATACATTTTCACTGACAAGTCAGAATAATAGAAATGGTTAAAATCCGCTTGTATCATACCATCCGTAATCCAGATCTGATTTCCACAGCCAGAGTTTACCATGATTGTGTATACATACATATACATGTACCCACAGAATATGTATAGAATTGTTTAGGGTTTTTATTTATGTAAATGTCAGGCTGTAGATGTTATTTATATAACTTGTGGTATTTTTTCACTCAATGTTTTTGAAGTATACCCATTGTTTCCAGTATCTCAGAATTGCTACAGTAAAGGAGTCCATAATTCTTTTTAAAAGATTGAAAATCAGGCTCGGTGCCTGTAGCTCAGCAGTTAGGGCACCATGGCTGGAAGGTCTGAACCCTGCCCGGGCCTGCTAAATAACAATGACCACCACCACAACAACAAAGCCAGGCATTGTAGAGGGCGCCTATAGTCCCAGCTACTTGGGAGGCTGAGTCAAGAGAATCGCTTAAGCCCAAGAGTTTGAGGTTGCTGTGAGCTGTGATGCCAAGGCACTCTATCCAGGGTGACATATTGAGACTGTCTCAAAGAAGAAAAAAAAAGAAAAGGAAACCTTTTCAGCAGTTTGGAGCTTTACGCCAGGAATGGAGAATTTGATGGTTTGAACCAGACTTCCTATTGAGAATAATTAGAAATACTGGAATATATATTTCATATATGTGTGTTTGTGTATACACATCGGAATGTTTAAAAACATCAAAATGCCCACCAACTACTTAGGCTGTAAGAAAGTGCAGGGACAAGATGTGGAACCCAGGAAAGCCCAGATACTAAGGTTGATTTTCCCCATAGGCCTCTCCAACCTGAAAGCATGAGTGAGGGAAGCTGAACAGAACTTTCAACAGACTCATGGGACATAGAAGAAAAAACCAGAAATCAGGGCCCACCAAAGACTAGAGACCCCAGACCATCCCCTAGGCTTTGAGTTGGGACTTTGAAAGGCTCACCCAAGAGAGCAACAGTGAATGGGAAACAGACTACACTCACAGGCACTCAAGCCCTGTTGGGAATCATCTCGTCTCCATGGGTTAAAGTGATCCAGCCACGAGCCTAGCCAGCTGTTAGAAACAGAAAAGCCACAGAAGAAAATATCCAGACCCTTGAATTAGTCTAACATTTTAATGTGCAATGTTTGGTACACATTTGAAAGTAACTAGGCACATAAGGAAAGTAACCACATACTGAAGAGTCAAACAGCAGACAAGTAAAACACCCATAGTATTCATCTCTGAATTTCAAACATGAGGTCTAACAGTCAAGTTCGCAAACTTGCTACTGTGGCTTACGTTGGCAGTACTTTGCAAAAGCTGTGATATGTATCAGTCCTTCATTCCTTTTTGTGACTGAATAATATTCCATTATGTGGATATGCCACAATTTATTCATGCATGTTCTGATGGACATTTAGGGTGTTTCTACCTTTTAGCTCTTTTGTGAATAGTGTTGTTACGAATATTTGGGTACAAGGATTATTTTTAAATCTTTGGGGTATTTATTTAGAAGTAGAATTGCTGGGTCATGTGACAACTTCATTTGACTTTTTTGGGGTTTTTTTCTTGCAGGGTTGTTTTTTTGTTTTTCTTTTTTGTGGCTAGGGCTGGGTTTGAACCTGCCACCTCCAGTATATGTGGCTGGCGCCCTATTCCTTTGAGCCACAGGCGCTGCCCATTTGACTTTTTATTTTTGGAGACAGAGTCTCACTGTGTTGCCCTCAGTAGAGTGCCATGGCATCACACCTCACAGCAACCTCAAACTCTTGGGCTTAAGCAATTCTATTGCCTCAGCCTCCCATGTAGCTGGGACTACAGGCGCCTACCACAACACCTGGCTATTTTTTTGTTGCAGTTGTCATTATTTAGCTGCCCCAGGCCGGGTTCAAAGTCACCAGCCTTGATCTATGTGGCCAGCACTGTAACCACTGTGCTACAGGCACTGAGCCTATGTTTGACTTTTTGAGGAACCACTAAATTATTTTACTTAACAGTTGAACCATTTTACATTCCTCCAACAATGTATAAAGATTCTAATTTCTCCTAAGCCTTACAACACTTGCTATTTTCTGGGGGGTTTTTTGTATTATTAGATAGCCAGGTCTATGAGTGTGAAGAGGTGTCTGATGTGGTTTTGAACTGTGTTTTCCTAATGACTTTAATGATCTCGACCATCTTTTCATGTGTTTTCTTATAAAGAAACATTTTTAAGAAAGTTTTAAAAGGCTGGGTACAGTAACTTACACCTGTAATCCTAGCACTCTGGGAAGCCAAGGAGGTTTGATTGAGCTCAAGAGTTCAAGACCAGCCTAAGCAAGAGCAAGACCCTGTCTCTAAAAATAGCCAGGTGTTGTGGGAGCCTGTAGTCCCAGCTACGAGGGAGGCTGAGGCAAGAGAATCGTGTCAGCCCAAAAGTTACAGGTTGCTGTGAGCTATGACACCACTGTACTCTACCCAGGGTGACAAAGTGAGACTCTGTTTCAAGAAAAGAAAAACAGTTTTAAACATGAAAAGATTCAGGGTATGTTATAAGTCTTTCTTGAGGAACTTACTAGAAGACAACCTCCACCCAACAAAGGGGTGAAGGAGGAAACCGTCCAAAGGACTGGTGTTGGCACTGACTATATGTAACTATAGACCTTAAGCAAAGCATAGGTGGAGATAAGGGTAAAAGAACAGAACAGAAAACCAAGAAAGAAAACTGTACACTCAAACAGAACAGAAAACCAAGAGATGAAACCAGTCTCCACTTGCCGTCTAATCTTTGATAAACCAAACAAAAGCATACAGTGGGGAAAAGAATCCCTATTCAACAAATGGTGCTGGGAGAACTGGATAACCACATGTAAAAAGACTGAAACTCGACCCACACCTTTCACCCCTTACAAAAATTGACTCAAGATGGATTAAGAGACTTAAATCTAAGATGCAAAATGATAAAAATCTTAGAAGTTTGGGGAAAACTCTTGATGATGTTGGACTGGGTAAAGATTTTATGACAAAGACTTC